>JAZHYW010011503.1:0-43102 GCA_037355805.1 Ixodes ricinus | reverse complement strand
ATGAACACTTCACTGCCGTTGACTTGCGAAAATGACGGTGCCCGATAAAATACAAGTTTATTACCGCCATTCGTATGGCAAAATTAAACTGGCCTATGAGCAGTTGAATCTTTTCTACACCAGTGGCGGTAATGAGCTTGTATTTTATCGGGCATTGTAACTTTCGCAAGTCAATGGCAGGCGAGGAAGTGTCCACTATGTATAGTTCATTCACGATCACTTTCCGTTTCAATGGTGACAAAGATAAAACCGGTCAGAGCGAAGCTTCTAATACACGTAGACGCCTCAATAAAATTGCACACACCAATGGGGCATTGCAAATGCATATGCTCACTGTCAGTGAGCAAATCACGTTGCTGAGGGCGATCGTTTATGCCTCGTCATTAGATAGGCTCCCGCTGTCCATGTCAGTGATTGGCTTTTTCCGTGTTCAGGAAGCTTCAGGAAAGTTAAGGCCCAACCCTGTTTATTTTTATTACCGCATCATCAGTCTTGAGGTGCCCCTCCAACTTAACACATGTTCCTACACATTGTGACTCGCTATTTACAATCACTCAAAGCAAGAACGGGCAGGTTGTCCAGAACCCGATTTGGCACCGTTGTCATCTTCCCGTTATTTCTCTTGTGCACTGAAGCGTCATCGCTAGTTTCTCGAGTTCCAGAGAGGACACCTTAGCTGCGGATTCATGGCAGCATTCGCACTACAGTTCCACAGATTGGCGAACCTCGCCGAATTTTGCAAGGGAATGTTAACCCTGAGCCTGGGCTGGCTGTAAGTGTCCTCCTCAAACTCCTGTCGAGTCATCTCCGTACTTTGCTTTTCGCACATGCTCGCGGCGTACAGCACGTAGAAGAGGTGCCTTGTGGTCAGACCTCGTATACCGCCGGTGTCTGTGATGGAAACTCTGCGGACTCGGAGATACTCCTGGAAGACGTTGTAAGCCAGCGTGAGCGCAGTGTTGTCCAGAAAATTGTACGCTGCCGTCAGGGACCCCTGATCTTCTCGGCAGCCATCTCGTTACTGATGTTATTGTACTGGGTCGCCAGACATATTTCTAGGTTGTGTAGTGACATCGTGCTGTTCAGTGACCACTCGACGCGTCCGAACGAGTAGCTTCTTTGGTGTGCCGCTTGAAGCAAGCTCATGATAATACGGCTGCCGATCCTGGGCACCTGGACTCCAAAGGACTCCTCGTAACTCAGTTCATTCAGGTCTACCATAGCTACCGGCACGTAGATTGTATTCGTCTGGACGTCGAACGTAGGGTACGTGTCAAAGATGGATCCCTTCCAAGAACTAAGCTTTGACTGTTCAGTACCTTCGTTTTCGAGGATGTCGTTGTAATGGTCCATGTTGGCCTTGCGGACGCTTTCCCGGTAGGAGTGCAGCAGACGTCCTGATACTACTTCAGGAAGGCTGGTAGGGTGAGGACCGGCGCCTTTGTGTGTCTTGAATGACAACGGATAAAATATGCGCAAGTGTACAGAGGACATGTATGTTCTTTGATTTGATCTTGTCAGTAGACGAAAGCCAGGGAAGATTACCAACGGACACGACAACATGACTCTTGATGTCATTACCCAGGGACGCCACCTTGGCCATGTCAATCTTGGCGTCTAGAAAACTTGAGTATGTACGTAAGTACAAATTTTGGTACAGGGGCTCAAGGACCCGCAAGCAACGCTTCCAGCGGGGCCAAGGCCGCGCGTACTTCTGTCTCGCAAGCTGCCGCATCCTAATGTTGAAGAAGTCTTGGTACTGGTCCGGGAATAAGGGGGAGACGTGGACGAGAAGCCGAAAACCCAAGTAGTTGAGAACATCGGACGTTTTGGTCATCTGAAGAACCGACTTTAACGCGCGCATGTAGCGGTCGCTCTTGACGAGGAGTCGCGTTTTGTCGCGGATGGTGAGGAGACCATGCATAACGAAGGAGAAGAGCGGCTTGTAGATGGCGTAGCTAGCCACGGTGGTCAGTCTGTAGCGGCTGGCGAAGAAGGCCTCCTCTCCACGTGAACTGGTAATCTCGGACAGCCTCTCCGAGAGTTCCTGACACCCTTGACAGTGACGTTCTGGTCAATGTCCCTGAACTTGCGAAAGCAGGACACCAAAGCCGACACGTACCATCTCGGAAGTCGTCGCTCCTTTGTGCCGTATTGGCCGATCAGAAGGTCTGGCTCGTTGACAACCAGGCTGATTCCCGATGTGTCGGCAATGTTTCTCGTGATGTCGACAGCCATTAGTGTGTCCAACTTAAGATCCCTAATCAAGGTGGAGGCCACCTTCCATACATCCAGCTTATCCTTGTTGTTTCGATAAGGCCAATGCGGCAGACCCACGTCCTCCAGGAGTTCTTTGAACTGTCGTGTTGTTGACTTGGGGATAACCTTCTTCCAGCACTCACCTAGGAGTCCCGCCATCTTTGGACCTCGCTTGTTGTTAGTGCCCACGTGACCTCTTAACGTTTGGAACAGGGCTCTGTCCACCTGGTCCGACAGACGAACGTCCGAGGAGGCCCAGTGCTCCTTTCGCCACTGATGAGGACATACGAACGAGTAGAAATCGGAGCAGGGGTCAACAGTCCAGTCCAGATAGCCCTCTAAGAAAGATGAGTGCGCCAGACAGAAGCGGCTCAGACATTGGCTTCCACTGATAGGCTGCGCGGTGTGACGGCTTCAAGGAAGACAGCGGGGACCGGGTAGTTTTCGCAACGTTTTCCTCCTCCGCTACATCAGTCGTGATGTTCTCCGTAACTATTTTAGTTGTAGGACTCGCCACGATAGACATGGCTCGTTGATTCTTGGCACCGCGTGGATACCCTTTTCCCCCATCCACAGCTCGTTTAGAGACAACCTGATGTTGCATCTTGTCTTGTGCCAACTGGACGAGTCTCTCGTTAGACCAGTTCACGTAAAGGTAGAGCAGCGCACCCGAGGAGAGAAGGATGACGGCAGTACTGACCACGGCGAAAATAGAGTTGGGTGTCGTCGGACGGTTGAATAGTGTCGCTGCGCTGTCCTCTTGACGTACACTGGACTTGTTCATCTTCAGGTGCCAGAGGCTCTTGGGCTCCGCTACTCTGCTAACACTGCTAAACTCAGACCCCTCGCCGTAATCATCCGGATCTCCAACGGGCCCCTTGTTGTCGTGCTTCGTAGCGACGGGGCGACCGTCGACGTCGCAGCATCGCTGCGCAGGAAGTTCAACTTCCGCAGAAAGGGACTCACCGTCCCAACAACCCGTTGTCTGAAAGTCGGTCCCGCCGTCACCGACGATACCAGGCTGTCCAACGACTCGTCAGAGCACGCACTACGGTCATCGGAGGAGTCTGCAAATCCTGCGGCGAGCCGCTTGACGGCGCGCGGGGAGTACCGCCTTCGGCGTGGACTGTCGTCCCAGGCGTAGTCGACGGAGCTTGGTGAGCTGTCGCGCCCCGTCGACGGGGTCGGAGGCCGAGGCTGCCGGTGCCTGTTGCGGCGGCCGCCCCCTGCCCGCGGGTGGAAGTGAGCCGCTCCCTGCGCCGGTCCGTCATGCTGGGGCCTCGGGCTCACCTTGATCGGCGCCTGACCACTGCAGGGGCGCCATAGAACCCAGATGGAGGGCCTCTTCCTCTTCCTTTTCGCTGGCGGGCACGCTGACCATTGCCAAAAACTGGGGGTTGCCGATAAACGCACTACTGCTCGCGGCGCGGTGAGCGAAAGCTCGCGGTGCAAATCCCTGGGATTTACGGGTTCAATTCCTGCCCCTGCCCGTTTTGATTCGTAGTGAGCACACCCGGCGTGCGGTCGTGTATATCACTACTGCGTGATGCACGTTAATGACCACAGGCTGGGCAATGTGTATAGCTGGGGTTGGAGTCTGATCGTTTAAACCGATAAAAACCGATAAAAAGTACGCCGAATTCATTTTCAAAATTCGGTTTTAACCGAAAAAGGTCAGTTTTTAGGTTTCGCGTTTTTGATTTAAACGATAAAAACCGATAAAAAAGTACGTCGAATCCATTTTCGAAAATTCTGGTTTAAAAAGGGAAAAGGTCACTTTAACCTTCCAGTCGTACCGCACAGCCGTGGCGAAAAAGTGGAACGGCAGTGTCTATCGAAACGTGTCAGAATGTATAAGATACACGGATGCCATCACAACGTTTTGCCCCATGTCGCTGCCATGTACGAGCGTATTTTCAAACTCGTTGAAAGGAAGACTGACTTTATGCAGGCTCTGCATGTTGTGTTTTGCCTCAAAACGTCGCACCGTGTCTCTTTTGGCGGGCACAATTGGTTGTTTGGGCTGATTTTGCCTGTATACCATCTCAGCCTGCCAGTGTCCAGTGTTAGCGTTGAGAGGCCATTCTCGAAGCTCAGGGTCATATTGGCAGGAAAGAAAGAGGCGGATCAACTTGTCATTGTTGACGATTACCTCGGGAGAAGTGCATGTGGGTGTGCTGTACCACGATCGCCGCACGTCCTGGCCTACAGACAGTGAAGTTCAACTGTTTCTCGGGGCAATAGGCCTCATAACAAATGGCATGCTTGCACTGCTGCGTTTTCGTCGATGCTTTTACAGTCGCGCACATTTGCCACATGAAGGTGTCCATTTCTTTTACGATGGATCAGTGCCGTTGTTCGCAGTGTGGCTGCAAATGTCGGAACTACACGGATCCATCTGCATCTCAGTCCGTTGGTGCTTGGGTATAGATTCACCGACAAAAGGCCGATAAACCGTTTTGATCGGCATGAGCCATACTGCCGAAAAAAGCCGAAGCTGAGTCGTGTAAAATACACTACCGAAAAACGTGACGCACGAATTTTGAAAAAATAGAAACCGAACAGCGCTGGCAGCTCTGTGTATAGCGCATTGATTGAATTTCTCATAGCTGGTAGACATCAGACGCCCACTGAGGCTGAACACAATTACTTTTGTGATTAATATTGCAGCTGTGCCGCCATATAAAGATGCTTTTTTAAGCGTTGAGGAAATCATGCCGCACTGGTCGTTGAGAAAAGTCTTAAAGTCTTTAGTCTCTGCCTTTTCGCGAGAACGACCTGACACCGCTGTCTGTCACCGCCGTTTCCTGCCAGTATACAACGCTGTCCAGCAAGCCTGAAGCGACGAGCGCGTGGCTGATGACAATCCGTGGTTTCGTTTGCGCGGGAACGCGTGTACATGATCAACGAGGTCAAGCTCCGCAGTGCCCGTGCCAGCGTGGCTTTGAAAGCTTTGCTGTCGAGGGATTTTTCCGGTGATGTCCGCACGTTACCAAGGCCCGCTTCAGACGGAGTCAACTTCGCCCAGCAACTTGGTCGCAACACCAGCAACACGGGCCGCCCGCGTGTTCACACGCAGCAGCCGAATTGCTACGACTTGCGTACCATCATCATGAAATTTTACTTAGCTTTTGCACGATTTAGACGCAGGAAGCTACGCGCTAAAAACGTGTTTTTATATCTTTGAATGGTCAAAAATACCAACTCATCTTGCTGAAAAGGTTTTCCAAAAACGATCCATTTCAAACCAGAACCAAATCTGAAGCTGTCATCATCACACCACCCGGGCAGTGTCACGTGAAAATATCGGCGTCCCTGATTGGCGGCTGCTGCGCTTCAAACGTCTCCTCGAGTTGTTTGGGTTGCTCGGCCGTTTTCGAGCCGGACCCGCGTCTCTGGCGGACCCGATCTCCCGGCAATTCGTGTCTAGCTGGAACGCTAGGGAACAACCTGCCAGGAACCTCAAAAATGTTGGAAAGGTTGCCCCGTCTGAAGCGGGCCTGAGATTTTGTCCGCTGGTCACGTGAGCGAGAGGGCCTAAATATAGCCGTATGCGATATTTATTTAATTAAAAGACGCCCAATGTTCGTCAAGTCAATTATGAACATCAGTACGAAACTTCACGCCGATATGTCACAAGTATGCGCGGCTTGCTCGTGCGTCGTGACGCGTCACATCAGGCATGGCAACGCCAGAGTCGCGGACGCTTGACTTATTCCCGGTTGCGCAGTCAACGTGGTTGATGGTGCCTACAAAGATCATCGATCACGACGGTAATTGAGGCGATCCTCAGACTACCCTGTCTGGCCCGTCTTCCTCAGAACGAAGTTGCTGTCACTGAGGCAGCTCAGTCAAAAGCCGACGAGGCTCTCTTTGCCCGATGTTACGTCAGAGCTTTCGCTGTTGCCAACGAGACCGCTGGTGTAATTTTGCGGGTGCAATCCCTGACCAGTTGCGCTGTTTAAAACTGGATACTTACTGCGGCGGAGGATTACAATTTGGATATTGGTGCGTATGGCGCGTGATTTGCTCGCCTTTCCCGAAGCGACGGACATGCGCGTTCGCCGCTACGCTGAGAACTTGTAGATATTGGAATGGCGCATATACACACACTTGAAAGTAATGCCGTTTCAGCTGGTGCCCCATCAGTGCAATCACGTGTTCAGCCTGCGCGTGAAAGGGAAAGTTGCCAAGGCCTGCAACACGTGTCTCGCATAAGGCGAAGTACCCTAGCGGCGTTAATGTCGCTCAAAGTACCTTGGGTACCCGCTTGTACCGCAATTTTCTCGGATTTCCGATCATTGCACAACCTCACGCCAGGACAGCCCGCCACGACCAAAAATACGGTGCCTTTGTTTCCGAGTCGTGTCACTTGCAAATCGTTAGAACACTGTAGGTGTTGCCTGCCAATACAAATAAAATGCTAAAAACTTTCTTTTTTTTTTTTTGAAGGCCTGGGGGGGGGGGGGGGGGGTTTCTCGACATGCTAGAGATTTTGCGCATGCAAACAGGACTATACGAAGGCATGCAGATGAAAAAAGTATAATAGGCTGGTCACCCCGCTTCATCTTCTCCTCAATGGGCTCCTTAAATTATCCGTGAGCCGGGAGGGTATACCATGCGAATTCGCTAACTTGGCAGACTTACGGCCGCCGGAGGTCCGTGTTTGAACGGGGGCTCTCACGAAGATGAATATATGCAAATGCGAGCGAGCGATGACTGTATTCACACGCAGTGTTTGGTCTAGTGCACACCGACAGCGCACACCAGCTCAGAGCACGTGGAGCGAAAGCTCGTGCCGCAGAACCCAGGGATCCTGCGTTCAATCCCGCACTCCCGCCCGTTTCGATCTGGAGGAGCATCCTACCAACAGAAATGTAAAAATATACCTTTTTTTTTTCTTTTTTTTTAGTGTATAGTTTATTGCGAGGAACTGCCCAAAGTAGTGTTTTCAAGCGTGTCCAGACCCATTGACATTTCGTCGGAAATATGAGATCGGCTTCGGCCGATTCTCATGACGTCAAACTCCAATATTTTCAATTCTACTGCATACGCCAATAGAGTGCTCGTCAATGAGGCAAAAATGTAGCCGGCGCGGCGCCGTTTTGTTTTACAGAAGAGATAGTATACGTTGTGCGTGTTTCGTGTGTTTCAAAGCCAAGTACCCTGAGGATAACTGGCTGCCAGACTAGCGCGTTTACCCCAAAACGCGACAAAAAGCTTCTCATCCAGTGGTGTCGCGTGCGAGTATACTTCGGTCGTAGTATTGGCGACTTCAGAAATCGACGCCGTGTAGCGGCGACGCCTACAAGCTCTAAAAGGAGGTTCTTTGTCATGGCCTGCAGACCTCCTCTTCAGGAAAGCAAACAACCCCGCACGACCACCTGTTTTTTCTTTTTTTCTTTTTCTGCTTGGGTTTCCAGGCAACATAGCTCGTGAGCTTGTTTTTCTTTTTTTAGTTCTGGAGCGAGCCGTTAGTAGACCGTGTTTCCCTCCGCTAAGTCCCTCCGCCACCTGGAACTCTACAGCTAAGGCCATCGGCGCGCAGGCGCAGTGGCGGTTTCTTCCGTAGCGGAGGGCTAGCGGAGGGGGAAACACGGTCTACGAAAACTCCTTCTGTTTTTTCTTTTAAAGATCAACTAAATAATTAAGTTTCAGGTGCCACATCAAGACGAGGCATGAGCAAGGACGTGAAAAAATCTTAATGGGTCTGCTTCTGACCTACACTCTGCCGACGCACAGCCTAGGATAGTCTTGTGTCTCATAAAGCGAGTGAGGCTGCCTCAGAACGACCTTACCACACAACGCGTGCATGCTGCTTCGTCCGGGAAAGCACGCGCGGAGGATCACTATACTGGCACGAGCACCCCACGCATCGGATTAAGGTCGGGTTAATCCGATTTACGCGGCACCATCTTGTCTTAATGCTCCCTCCCTTGTTAGCCAAACAAAAGAATTAGGGGACACAGAATAAACACGAGGCACGTATACAATGGATGTCTCGTCTCGCGCGAGCGCTGTGAAAAATAAAATAACGAAAAAGATGTAGTACCTAAATTAATAAAAGCGCGGGGAGACGCAGTCCTAAATAATCGCGAGCTGTACGCGGATTATACGCCGCGGCATGAAAAGCGCGTGCATGTAGTCCTCCCTTGTTCGGACAAGCCGACTAATCCGGATACACGATTTGGGGAAAACGAGCGAGGGAATGGGGAAGGGTCGGGATGCCCAACAATTCCGACTTCGCATCAACAATGAAAATACGGATAGTTGTATTTGTTACTGCTTTTACGAATACACGTAAGACCGCTATCGTATTGAACAAAAAAAAAGGAGAGACAAGAAAGTATATTTGATGGTTTGTCTTATAAACGTATCGAACACTTAAATAAATTATATCAATAGCGTATAATTTTTATTTGATATTTTATGTTTTGAGGTGAGTGCGTTGGTATGGTGTAGAAACTCACAAAATAATTACACATAAAAGAACAGGGACAGCCTGTCCGTATATTCCGTCCCCAACTTTCTTTAACATGAGCGCTCCCTCGGAGCACTCACTAAAATGAGAATTTCATCTGAACAACAACAAACATCCCAATGTTCCTAGGGAATATTTGATATGACAGTCATAAAATATCAATACGCATTAATTAAACTTTTGGACGCGTGTAGTTTTTATTCCACGACTCTACTATATTTTTTTTAATAGATCCTACGGGCTACATTTAGAGAATATATATATATAAATTGACGCTTTTCTTGACAAACGATCGTAATGTTCCCGATGACAGAATACAAATCAATTAAAATTTTGATATTTCCTTGAAAACGTTTTATTGCACAGAATGTCCCGGAACGTTGGCCATGTGTCCTTCTGCCAATTAAGGTTGGGTGCGGGGTGTCGACTAAGCACCCAGAAAGGGAATAGGCAATGTAGAGTATGAGAGTGAGTGTACGGTATGGTCACCTTGAGAGACTACATAAGTGAGTCAGTTGCGCAGCTGTAATGTCGTTCAAACCGTTAGTGAAAAAAAAATATGCACTGCAACGGAACAATTTTATGTTGATAGTACGTGCAATAACACCGTAGTTTTTTTGTTTGTTAATGGGCTGTTTTAAGAGAAGTTTATACCTAGCCAGAGTCGCAGAAGAATGTTATGTTGATGGTACGTTGAATGGCACCGTAGATGTTTTTTTTTTGTTTTGTTTTTTTGTTGCTGTTGGATTGGGCCGTTTTGAAGAGTAGTTTATACCTAGCCAGAAGTTGATAAGCGGTGCCATCTGTGAACAGCGGAATGCAACGCTTTCTTTTTGTTTTAACTCTCAGGGTCAGAGGAATTTTCTGTCACACAGGGGGAGTGGCAAGAGAATAAGCGAAATAACATTGGTGGATGTAAAATAGACGGGAAATGCATGGTTTGGAACGCTTAAAAAGAAAAAAAAAATCAACAATTGATGTAAGTGATGCAGGTAAATGATTCCATTCATTCAAAAGTCTGGGAATAAATGACGCGAAATATTTGTCGTGATGGCAAAATGAAACGCGTACCTTGTGGCGGTGATCTAGATCGTGCGAAAGCAAATGATGGTGGCGTTATTAGCTCATTTCCGAGTACAGTGTTGTGATAAAAAATTTTCGCGAAAAACGACAAGAAATTTTGCGCGATGTGCAAGCACAGATATAAAGTGATTTTCCATTGATGTTACGATAGCTGTGCCATTATAATTATCCAGAATAAAGCACGCGGATGTGTTCTGAATTAATTCAATTATCCCAGATAGTGGCTGCATACTCAAACTTTGACCGCACTAATGTTTTATAAACAAATAGTTTTAACGACGAAGGGGCCAGAGAAAAATTACGCTGAAGGTAACCAAGCATACGTACGATAGTCGTTATTAGTACACGTGATTAATGTGATAGGCTCCAGGAGAGATCGAATCCTATGATCACTCCTGGATACTTGCGAGAGTTTGCGAGCTCCGTTCGCAACCGATCTCCCTTTCAACACGATCGTACATCGACGCGATTTGTTTCAACTGACGCACGATACAAAACAACAACGAACATGCGAGCGAGAGGAAGTGGGGAAATGGGGAATGGAAGGTAGGGACAACAGGGAGGAGGGGGGCAAGAAAGGATCGAACTGTCGTAACCCTCTTCCCTAACCGCATCCATCCGTCCATCGGGTGACGTAATGGTTTAACGGGATTATCGGCGGCTTCGTTAATCCGCTCTCTCCATCTAATCCCGTTTCGTACAATTGGTCCGGGACGAGGGGAAACCGTCTGGGTTTCGTTTCCAGACTGCCTTTTATCGGTTGCTTTGCTTTCTTTCTTTTATCTGCCCCCGGCAATTACTTTTTTTTTTTTCGTAACAGGCTTTGCATTTATGCGTAGCTGCCCCGTTTGTTGTTTGTGATGGCTTACGCGCTTTCTTGTCGTACTTTTGGTATGTTTTGTGTTTCCTCTTTCGGTTATCTAAACAGGCCGAAAATGACAAAAAAGTGCCCGAGGCTCCATCTAGGACTAAATTTTAAAAGACTGATTCACACATCTGCGTTTGTAGTCTGGTTGACTGCGTCGCGACCGCGTCCGCTCGGAACCGCTTACGACTAGAGTTCCCGTCTTTAGGCAGGAGAACACGCTAGCGCCATCTGTCGGTTAGTCGTGCAACTCTTCCAGTCTGCGCATAACTATAATATGGACGCGTAAAATGTACGCAGATCGTGAGCGTCCTTCGGCGACCATGACTGCTGCACTGGTTATTCTTGTAAGCGGCACAAGCGGTTGGAACGAGTCGTCACTCAAACGCAGGTGTGTGAACGTATTGATGGTTTGCGGCCTTTCTGCCGTGCTTTTGCTACGCTGTGCTCAATTGTTCGAGTTATCTAAACAGGCGATGAAAGTCCACGAGACACCATTTGGGAATTTGGTATGCGCGATATAACGATGCACCAAATTTAAGCGAAATTTTAAAGGGAGGGCTGTACTGGCTTTTAGGCCTGGTGGCGCCCTCTGTTGACAGCTGTGGAATCCCTGCACAATGGCGGACAAAGACCTCAACGTCACAGCACACTGGAAACACCACACCCACAGAAAACGATGATGAACGCGGTGACGTTGCACTCTTGACGCTGTTTGATTGGCTCGTCGGCTCGTAGTGTCGGCCGCGCCTCCGTCGTTCGCTGTCTTATGGAATGACTTGCACATTACTCGATGCAGTTGTTGCGCCATTGTGCACTGGTTCGGGCCTCCTAATAATCGGCACGTGACTTTCTAAGGGGGTCAATACTACAAATAGTCGGTTGGATTGCAGAAAAAAACATGCTGCTTTTCTTATGTCGATTGACACAACTCTCTGGCTTTCGTATTATTCGAATTTAGGGGAAGCTTGCACTCGTTTCTCCACATTTCTCTATGAGGCACGTGGTGATTCCATCTGTCCACAATGCGGGTGGATACAAGGCATCCACACTAACGGCACAGAGCACGGGCAAGGCCACATGAGCACGAGCTCTTAGCAGTTGATTCCAGTGCGCGAGCGCTGCATTAGCGCCTCCTCGTGGCTTCGGCCTCGCGTACGTAGCATCCGTTTTGCTCCGATGTTCAAAAACAAAAGAAGAACATTATTTTGCTTTTTATTACATGAGCCGTGCCTAGGGTGCCTTCACGTGCGCTTTGCTCAGAGTGATGACATCTAACTATTTTGTTCCAAACTTCTTTTTTCAGAAGCGCGTAGAGGGCGTCGTTTTTGCACGCGCTCGTGGCGTTGACTGATAGCGATTTGCTTTGGTTTCCCCGTAAGCGAGATTGCTGTCGTGGTATCATAGGTACTATTCACGAAGGATGGCATCACCCTAGTCAGAAGAACATTGAGGTACCCTAGCCGTGCTGATCGAATCTCGAAGTGAATATGTATATCACCAAGGTCAGGAAAACATTCGTGAACCCGGTGTAGCGTTGTTGACTAGCGGCGGACGATGAGATCTAAAGCCGCGTGCACCGCGCACGGCTCCACAATTTCACAAGTTCAATCTTCGCCTCGATTCCGAAGCGAACATTTTGGCCTCATGAGTGCTTTCAAAAGTTGTGAGCACTGGCTCTCGCGTTCTCGAGGTCGCCCGCCGCCTCCGCCGGATTTCCCGCTCTTTCGTCGTCTGCTCTTCGTTAGATTCTTCCGTTTCGGCTCTCATCTTTCGCATATATCAGCATCGAAACCGCACTCGCTGCCTACATGGTAGGTGTCCATGATGACCTGGTGATCAGCGTGAATGTGATTATCCTAGCCTGCTCGTTGATCTTGCGACGTCGCCGCGCTCTGAAGGAAGGAGGAGCAGGTTTTGGGTCCGGCCGAGTTAGTGTACCGAAACACTGAGGGACAGGTCAGCGCTTTGCTACCCCGGCTGCGCGCCAGAGGTGAAGTCTACTTTCGATGGTGTTACCAAATCAACACGACATTCGGTCACAACGCCAGGCGATGCGCGACAAGTGCCACGGAGAAAGTCACCTGTTATTCCAAATTCATCTCCGATAATTTCTCAGCGGTTGTTCTGAGCGTCTTCTCACTACAGAAAGGAGGAAAGTCGCACAGTTTCGAGGAATCACTCCGTTGGGAAAAGCATTGGGAGAAGTAGGGATTGCAGACGAAACGAAATTACGCCATACTCCTTTACAACGTGAAAGATGCGCGGAGAAGCGGCTTGCGCGTTGCCATGGCGATTGCTGAAACGTAGTAGCTTCGGCGCACTACACTGGCATTCAGCGGATCCTTCTGCGACTACGACTCCCTCCAGCCTAGAGTCCGCGTCCGGAGCATAGGCTTCGCGGCAGCCATAAGGTATACGGGAAGAGAACGTGATTTCTCGGCCCGGAAAACCAACTATGCATCGCAGAAAGCTGAAGCTCCGTGGAAATAGGACGCCAGAGGTGGGAATGGGAACGTGAAAGTTTAAGAACACGACGTTACCTGGATCAAAAAATAATTGAGAAGAACAAAGTTTGCTTATGAGCCGAAGTCCAGCTAAACCTAATATCATCAAAGCAAGAAATGACACCGTGGTCGCCAATAACATCTATTTCAGCCAAGAAAACAAAAAAAAACTTGTCAGGAAGAGAATGTTGTTTTCTTTCTTAATGACAAGACTTTTTTTTTTTTATTGAAATAAGTGTTACAGGCACTAACAGTGTCATTTCTTGTTTTGACGATATTAAGCTTAGCTGGACGTCGGCTCATAGCGGAAATTTCGTTTCTCTCAAACATCTTTCGATCCAGGCAGCGTAATGCATGTTCTCGAACTTTCGCGTTCTATCCCAACCGTTAGCGTCACATTCTCATGAAGTTTGAGCTTTCCGCGATGCATAGTTGATTTATCCGGGCCGAAAAATACGGTTTTCTTTCCTAGGGAACTCCCTATTCGATATCCCCGTCATCACTGCAAAACGATCCGCTAAAACTCCCCATTCGCAAAAACGGGTAAAAAAAAAGTTGCAAAGGGACGAGAGTGTTTCGATCTAACGCGTAAATCTGTCCGTTGTGCCTGCGGCCGGCGTATGGATAAATCCCGCTTTTTTCTCGCGTTGGGGGATGTGTTTCCCCAAACCGCGGGATTTAAGTCAGCCGAAGGACGTTATGCGGAACGTGGGAGCTTGAGAACGCAAACATGTAATAGAAATGGGCGCGTAAACACGATAAACCTCGGACAGCCACAGCGACACGAATCCAAAGCCAAATCCAAAATCTGGAACCACGTGCATTACAGGCGATTATAGAAGATTGCTGTGTTTCGGCAAAAAAATTTTGTTTTTTTCTGCCGCAGCAGCGAACTTTTTACTATACACAGAGTGTTTCTGAAAACGTGGGCCAAATTGTTCCTGATAAACAAAAATACGCATCGCACAAAATAACAACAACAAACAAAACGTTTCGTGTCCCACTGGTTTGTGCCAAAGGGAGCATATTTAGGAAAGTAAACAATGTTCGGTATAATTAGACTCATAATTACTTTTGAGTAGTAACGTTTTAGCAGACATGTACAAATTACTCAAAAAAGGTAGTTAAGTTAAGTTACTGAGTATTCACGCCAAAAGTAATTGGAGTAGAGTAGAAATTACGCATTTGTAATAGTAATTGAGTAAACTACTAACTACTGTAAAAAGTAGCGAGTTACTTTGAAGTTACTTTCGAAGTTACTTTTTTATATTTTTGTAGTAGCAAAATGAACAGCAGTTTTGATTCATGAAAAACCCTGCGAGCCTAAAATAAATGCAGTCATTTTATGGCTTGCGTTTTCACCAAAATAATTTATTCGCTCGCAGAAGCAATTGACTTTCAAAGTTCTTGATAGGAAAGTTTTCCCCTTTTCCTTCTAAAGACGTCCCCAGCCAAGCTAAAAGACGTTCCACCAAGGCGCTGGATGGAACAGCAGCGTTGAATTTGAGAGTGTCGGCATCTTAGGTGTCCATGACGCAACATGTGAGGTTTGCCTCGGGTAGAGGGTCTTTTATAACAAACTCTCCTCCTGTTTTCTTTTTTCTTTGGCAAGTTAAGATTTTTATGACTGGCCCCTCTTTATTCCGACGACGTTCTGAGAGTACGCTGAGCGAGTGCACCTGACCGTCAAGGATTCAAGTCTCGCGTCACGACGATGAGATCATCCGGACGACTGCGCGTCTCGTTGCAGTGCTAGTGCTAGGCTACTGAAAAAAAGAAAAAAAGATTTGTTTTGGTTTAACAGAAGATGAACCAAAGTATACTTCGCCGCTGACGCCGGGTCCAACAAAAGGATCTCCCAAGAGTAACTCGCAATCCTCGCCGGCGACTACGGTATTCTGACGCGCCTGACACGCCTGACAAGTAAATCGTTTTTAACAAAGAGGAGGTCGGAAGGACGCGCAGGATTACGTGAACAAGCATCGTCGCTCGTACCGTTGCAGCTGGAAGCGGGAACGTGCTCCCATGAACGGATTATCCGTGCCAGGGTTTGTGCGCGGGGGAGTCCGGCTTTGCAAAGGCGTATGCGCTGACGACGAGGCGGCCATGGGAACTCGCGCACAGCTACGAGGTCATTCCAGTGGCTTCTTTCGTGGAACCCCCAAACCGCTTGAGGCAGAACTCACTAAAGGCAGGCAACATGAAAACAACAACAACCCTCGGAGTGTCCCCGTCTTTCACGGTTGCAGCCGGAGGCGCGGCGCCTGCGTGCATTACCGGATTAGGTCAATACCCGACCAAGGCTTGTTAAGCATGTTTTCCTGCGTTCGTGCGCGCCGGTGTTATTCTTTAGCTGCTCGCCACCTTGGCCCAAGGACGCCTGTGATGCAGTTTCTACGGCTGCCGAGTGTAAGTGCGTGGGAACGGAATGTGAGGGGGCCCCTTGTTCGGGAATGCCACTTCATCTGCCGGCGTCTTATTCATTTCTGCGCTCAAACTTTCGTGATGAGCAAAATTAGCACTAGATTTCGAAAGTAGTTAGTAATTTGAGTAGAAGTTACTTGAAAAAAGTAGTTAAATTAAACTACTAATTACTCAAATCAAGTTGTAATTGAAAGTTACCAAGTTACTCGGAAAAGTAGTTAAACTACAGTAGTTTGAGTAGAGTAGTTGAACTACGTCCAAGTCTGCGTTTTAGTTAGCAACTTAAGGGGAACACTACCTTGATTTGCACCCTTCGTCCAAAAAATGTATATTCAGAACTGAAGAGTTTTGGCATGTATGCCATAACAAGGAACACTCTCACAAAGTCTTGTCAATGTGCACTGACAAACCATGCCAAAAATAATTATTCTTTATATGCTGGTGAGGTGTGCTGCACTGCGTAGCACTCGTCATTCACAAGTGAAAGTAACTGAAAGCAATGTCAGTATATCAGAAGAAGTTTGAGGAAGACATCGTACCTACACTGCTGGAAAGAATTTCTGACATTTAAGACGCAAAAAGAAATTTTTAAAACGTCATCTTGAAACTTCGGTGCATTTATCTCAGCTTCACTTTTGGCAGCTAATCCCACCTTAATAAAACTATCGTTTCACTATGAACCTACCGAGAGACTTAATGTTTGCGGATTATATACCGAGATTTTATCGGCCAGTTACTAGGGAACTTAGATTTTGCATTTTCATGTTCCTTTATTATGAAAAAAAAATGTAATTTGCAAAACTAGGCAAATGTAAAAAAAAAAAAGATCTCATATTTTTTAATTTGAAAAATGCACATTTTCTGAAATTTCTTTTCATAGTAACCGGCAAAAGTGTTCCAGTATGCATTCCACCAGAAAAATATGTAGTGATCAACACCATTTCTCAACGATAGATGCATTGAGCACATTTCATACAAAGCTACGTTCTGGAGGGTATAGTAGTACTTCATAAAATTGGTTCACAGTGGCTGAAACTTTGCATGCGCTCCTTCTTTATGGCTACAAACACCTCCTACAAATTTCACGCCGATTGAGTGAGAAGTTCAAAAGTAGACATGCCCAGGTAGTGTCCCCCTTAAATGGTAGGGTTTCAACTAGCAACTTTCTGGGTATCGTCAATAACCGCTCAATCAGCGCACATTACAAAAATATATAACATGCAACATTTTACGACGTTAAAAAAAATAAAAAAATACGGGACTGTTTTTTGCGAGTGGTATTGGCAGCACCCTTTGTATCAGGCGGTACCTTGCACCACCCTGCTTCCCTTCCCTTTACACTTTGCTATAAATTACGTTTCTCGTAAAATCATCTAACCCATCATTTTTTTTTATTATCACATTTCTTTAGACCTTCTCCGCCAATCTTGTAACCTATTTTTTTATTTTATTATTTTGTTTTTTGGCTCTTTCTTTCTCTACAGCAAAACCCAGCGCTCCCGCAAATCTAGGGTGCCTTCATGTCCCGCTACATGAAGGCACTCTAGCAAAATCAATTAGCCTTTTGGGGAAGGAGAGGACGAAGCCCAGCGCACTTTCTCTTGGCCGCTGAGTGTCACACCTCTCTTTCGTTCATGAATTTTCGATCACGGTACCCCCCCAGGGAACCATCACTATCACCTTCCCACCGTATTTTCCCTCGTTTACTCATTCACGTAAATTGCGTCCAATTCGATCATCAACCGTTTCTCACCAGACTTCCACACTACCATCGGCTATCGAGGATTGGAGTTCACTACCCCACCACATCGTTTCTATGAAGGATACTGCTAAATGTGTTCAATCCATTACCGCAACATTCGTGTCTCAAATGTTGTGTGCCGGACTATCTCCTTGAACTTGTAGCCACGCCTAATATGAAGCACAGATGTTCCGGTGACTTATACGCAAGATTTATTAACGTTACGCAACGCTGGAAAACGGGGATGTGGGAAACCAGCCTTTATACTTTCATTCGTGGAAAAAGGAACGTCAAACCGTCAACTTTGACGGTGTTCGCTTGAAGGGGATCTGACAGGTTAAAAACATATTTCTTTTATTATTCGAAACGATTGAAAACGATGTCTTCACATTACCTTCAATATTAAAAACTTGGGAACTCGGTACTTGTGAAGTAAAAAAGTACTTTCCAAAAACCGAATTTGATTTTCCCGCGCAATCCGCGCCAATGCAATGATGTCAAAGATTGAGTCGTAAACAGCGCAGACATTTGAGCAAGAGCTCCGGAAATGGCACCGCGAGCAGAGGCGGCAAGGCGGATTATGAGTGTCGTCCGCTCTCGTCGTCTGCTTCTGCACGAACGCTGAAGGAACCTTACGAAAAGGATCTGTCATTCTACATAATCCACCAAGTTTGTTTAGTGCAGAAAACACAACTTTTACGTTCGATCTATTGGCCACCTTTTTCAGGCCATGCGCTGTTTTGTGAATGTACGGTATCACCGCGACCCTTTGTTTATCTCTGAGGACCGTTGGGCGAGGGCAATCTTCACTACGCAATCTTTTTAATACGATCTCCGCAACTGACACCACTATACATTCCTCGGAAAGCCAGCTGCCAACAACCGCCTACACTGCGTGCCCAGGCCTTCTGACATCACATGGTGGCATGATTTTTTGAGGGCGTTCAATACGTACATATTGACAGTACTCTTTAGAACCAGTTACGAACGAGCTGAATTGCATGACAACAGGGGTTTTTGGGCTCTAGGTGGTACATCCAACACACGTGTCGTTCAGAAAAGGTCAGTCTGACATCAAGGAGCTGCAGCACAACCTCTACCGGTAGTTCCTGGGTTAGTGTGAGGGGTGTAAGACGTTTTAAAAACAGTAAAGAGGTCATCCACTCTCGACTGGAATTATGCACGCCCATGGTTGAACAGAACTAAAAAAGTCATCCACAAATCTAAAAACTTTGATTTCATTAGAATTGTTACCTTCATTAAAGTGCTCAAAAATAACTTTGTCCTGATGGGCTAAAAGTATGTCACTGAGGATGGGTGCCAAGCATGAGCCAATGGATACCCCTTGTTATTGATATAGACCCCGTCATTCCATTCCACAAACGTCGATTTAAGGTAAAACGAGAGCATTTCAATGAAACTCTTCCGTCATGCCGATTTGATTCTGGAAGGCCACTGTACCAAAGCGATTGATATAATGTTCCACGGTTGTTAATAACTTGTCGTGCGGCAAGGAATAATATAAATCTTTAATGTCAAATGAACAGGCTGAAAATCCGTTGTCGAAGTTATCTTTTAAGAAATCAAAAATATTGTCAGAATATCTTACTAAAAGATGGATCGTTAAAGCCTAAAACTTCCAATTTGTCCTGGAGAAAAAGCGCGACCGGCTTCGCCATGAGCCGATCTCTGATACTGTGACCCTCTAGGGACATTGTTCTTTGTGGGTCTTGGCGCTATGCATAATTCCAGTCGAAAGTGGATGACCTCTATACTGTTTTTAAAAACTTCTTACACCCTCAGACTAACCCAGGAACTACCGGTAGATGGTGTGTTGCAGTTCCTTGACGTCAGCAGTGTTGGGAAGTACTTGGAGTGCATTGTACTCAAAGTACTACTTCAAGTATGTTTGGGAAACTTGTACCTTACTTGAAGTACATTCTCTGAGTGTGTACTTGTACTTTATTTCAAGTATTTTTTTTCCGGTACTTTCCGAGGAAAGTACAATTTTAACTTCAAAGTACATTCCCCAAATTTCGTTTTGCTAAATTAGTATCACAGAATGATGGTTTGTTAACCCCAAAGAAATACTGGAAGGGATATTCTACCCTTGCCAGAAACGTGAATAGACGACGCATCGCTCTGTTTGTTCTGAGGGCGGCTTCCGTAGCTTTTTGAACTCTCGCTACTCCTCAGTCGGTCAGTGCGAGCGAGGAGGTTTAAAAAATTAGGCGAGCAAAATTAATCATAGTGTAGCACCCGAGACTATGGTGCGGAAAAATTAAACTTTCGAGTCGCAAAAAAGACAACAGAGGAGAACGTCGGAATGTTTTGAGACACTCCTTTGTCTTTTCCTTCTATTTGAAAGTTCCTTAATTTTTTCGCACCCCAATCTCAGGTATCACATTATGATTAATTATCACCAGCTCGCTTGCACCTCACTGATTTTTTGTCCTTTTTTCATTAAAGGGCAACTCCGGCCAAAACTAAAAATGAAATAAATTACTGGTATCGCTGTAGTGACACAAAATACGACCCCAGCCAAAAAATTACGTCCGGGCGACGCCGCGTTCTCAACTAATGCCGATAATAAAAATGCGACCCGCCGCGAGCCGCTGCTCCTTAGCGGGCGGCCAGCGGGTTGCCGATCGCTAAAGCAACATTGGGCCGTGACGTCAGTATCGTTCTCTTTTTTTTTTTTCCTCCGGTCCGGACGGGCGCACTCGTTGCGCGCGCTTCGCGCTTCTTTGTGCCGCTACCACCGCTACTTCGGCTTATGATTGGCGTGTTTAGCCGTTGCTTTTATCTGTAGCCCGTGTAGCTTCGGTATAGCCTTTTGTTTATTTGCTTGTGAGGACTTCAAGACTCGTTTTAGCGAGCAACTCGGTGCGCCCAAGACTGCCCAGCTGTTCTTTGGAAGATGCCGAAGATACAAAATGCACGTGGCACTAGTGTATTGTAAATAAATCTGACCAGTCTTTTTCGGAAGCATCTGTCTCTTGTGCCTCTTCATTCTCCCTGTGAAGTTCGTCAGCAGGTGGCAGTGGGTCATGTGCATTTGGGTCAAGGCTCCAGCTATCGTCTTCGTCGATGGTTTTACTAAACGACATGTATGCTGAAAAAAACAAAAAACTAAAGAAGCCCTCTTAGTGTGGAAATCGGCACACGACCTTGATGTGGGGATTCAAAATCAAATGCTTTATTTATCCATATGGAGAAAGGAGGCAGAGATAAAAAACCAACATTTGTGGCTTGTTGATACACATACTGCATTGAATTAGTGAAAAGGATGATTCCAGCCGAACCACACTGAAGATGTAAGGTAAAACATGCAGTCAACATAGCAATGAACGTAGCATTACTAAGTGGCATGTTGTACAGAAAAGGTAAACATGATAAAAGTATCCAGATCAATAAATAAAACAGTCATTGTCAAGTGCAGTGTTGAAGATGGAGCATTCACGCTCCATTGAATGTCCGTTGAAAGGGGGAAGGGTGGGCATGTAGAGTACAACCACTAACTAGCTCCAATCACTGAAGTTTATAATGAAAAGGAAAACAATGTTCTGCTTTGCATCACTGCTTGTTTACTACGCAATCTCGTGCGTAGTACACAGGTCCGTAACGACTACTAGCGAACAGCCGGCGCGTGAAGCTCGATCATGCGATATAAACATTCGATCGCCTCCCAATCGTTCGAACCCGTTACGCAGCAGTATTAATTAACATTGCGCTTGTGGATACCATAAAGGACTTAAAAAATCGCGAAAGTTCGGATTTGTAAGTTACAACTCTCTCATTTACCCAAGTTCGGCTGGAGGTAAATATAATATTTAAAAATGCCCCAAAAAAAAAAAGAAAAACACTTGCCTTAGTCAAAAGTTACGAAGGCAAACTTTTAAAATCCTATGTATTCTAATTAAAAAATTGTTGTGGGTGGGGGTGGGATTGTGGAAGGGAAAGAAAGTGTTCTTCTCACCTTGCTAACGTTCTCTGTTTTCCTCTATCACCCACAAAAACTTTTGCTAGCTTTGAGAAGAAAATGTCTGCCGAATGAACTTTCTTTTTTTTTTTTTTAGTGCGGCAAGTTTTTTTTTTTTATTTTTATTTTACAAATTAGATTCACCACCTAGACGCACTTATGTGGTAAATTAGTGTCGCAGCTTACAAATTCGGCTTTTACGCGCCTGAGGAAAAAAGAACAAAAAACAGACGTGTACAGCCCAGCACACGTCTGTTCGGGCGCCGCGGCCCGCGCCGGAGAGCCTCAAAGCTTCGTGTCTGGGACTGACCCGCAGCGCGAAAGCGAGAGGGCCCCCAGTACTGTACGTCACTGGCAGCGCGGCGTGGAGCAACGCCGCTCCATCCACGGAGCCCCGATGACAATTTAGGCCTAGCGACGAGTACGGGAGACAGCACACACGGCGACAGCCGCGAGTACGGCATCGAACGAGTTCACTCGTTTTCCAGTCGCTAGCTTTTGGGTATACAAGCGACGAGTACGGCATAGTGCACGCATGGCGGCGGCCGCCGAGTACGGCACCGAACGAGTTGACGGGTTTTCCAGTCGCTAGCTTTTGGGTTTACGCACTAACTCTTGCTACATATGCTGGATAACTACCACGTATACAGAATTAAAACAAAATCAGCTTACCTTCTATCTTTAGACGGCTAGCGCAACAGAGGTAGGTGCCGCTTGGCCTGCGTACTCGTTGAACGAGAACGATCCTGACGTCACGTCCCCGATTTCCAGTGTTGCCGGGGCCTCGAGCGGCTAGTTCCGGTTTTGTCGGCCGCGCCCCAAACAGAACTTTGAGGCGTCGATATCTTTAAAACTACGCACGATAACGAGAAAAAAATTACACCTTGCAATTCAGGGACGCTGGCTGCGCTAAAAACAGTCATAATCCCAAAATCGAAACTATAGACCGGAGTTGCCCTTTAAAGGAGCTGTGCACCGATTTTAACGTTGAAAGAATTGGCATCTTCTACTTTTGACATTGTTCACCTTGTCAAAAGGATACAAAACACACCTCTCTTCCTTCGATATGTTGCGATTCCGCCGCGTAATCGCGAGGCAAAAATTAGAATATTCCCCGACCTGCAGCCGCGAGCGGCGTTCATGAGAACCACGCGGCATGACGTCAATGGGGGTCTTGTAGAAAGATAGCAAGTTGTGCGAATACCTGCTCGATAAAAGGTAACTTTTCTATAAATCTTGTCGTTCCAACATAAATATAAATGCGTCAAAAACCTGGTAACTTCGACAAAACTTTTATTATACGGAGTTTTAGTGGCGCCATCTATCCTAGGTTCACAAAACCGTCAGCTCCATCTGTACCGCGAACAGCCGCCAGAAGCCGGAGGGGGAGGGGGACTGCGCCCGATGGGGATGGCCGGACCCGGATGAGACTTTCCTCCTTTCACCATATTGTTCGCGCTGCGCCTACCAGCACATGGTCACGCGGTCGCGAGCAGATGAGTTCTCGATGCTCATTGATGGCTCTAGAGAGAGAGAGAGCTTCACCGGAATCCCGCGCAACCCCATTGATGTCACAGCGCACGTGACTCGAAAGTTGGTGAAGGAGTTGAGAGGCACCGAAAACCTCAATATTTCTCCATTTTAAAAATAAAAACTAGGACATGCAGGCAAAACTGGTTTTTTGTTCTTTACTTCAGAAAGGTCGAGACACCAACTCCCAAATTATTTATGCAAAGCGCTGAAACTGTTGCGCAGCTTCTTTAAGGAGAGGGCACTTCTCATGAGAGGATTGCTTGCGGAAGCTACAGGGCTGACGTCATGCTTTCTTCTAATACATTTAACCTCCATGGGTGCAACTATCCAGTGCAAGAAAATCACTTACAGTGATTTTCAGGAGTTTGACTCAATTCCTGAAAATAAGTACTATGTGACCACTTTATAAAATATTTGCCACTCTTTATGAAAATAGATCATGCAGCCCCGATTACCCCTGGGCAATGCATACCAGTTCAAAAATAACTGTACAGGGGAATTAAAGGGCACCATGAACGATTGTGTAAAAATACTGGTACTTTACTTCCAAAGTACATTGTATTTATAGTACATTTTACTTCAAGTACATCGAACCCAGTGTACTTACTAATTAACTTGAAGTACATCACGTCTAATTTACTTTGTACTTTACTTGGAGTACCTTTTAGATGTACTTTACCCAACACTGCACGTGAGATTGACCTTTTCTGAACGACACGTGTGTTGGATGTACCATCCTAGAGCCCAAAAACCTCTGTTGCCGTACAATTCAGCTCGTTCGAAACTGGGCAAAAGGAGTACTGCCAATATGTACGTATTGAACGCCCTCAAAAACCATGCCACCATGTGATGTCAGAAGGCCTGGGCACACAGTATAGGCGGTTGTTGGCAGCTGGCTTTCCGAGAAATGTATAGTGGTGTCAGTTGCAAAGATCGTATTAAAAGATTGCGTAGTGAAGATTTCCTCGCCCGACGATTCTCAGAGATAAACAAAGGTCCCGGTGATACCGTAGATTCACAAAACAGCGCATGGCCTGAAAAAGGTGGCCAATAGATCGAACGTAAAAGTAGAGTCTTCCGCACCAAACAAACTTAGTAGATTATGTAGGATGACAGATCATTTTCGTAAGGTTCCTTCTGGTTGT
This sequence comes from Ixodes ricinus, assembly GCA_037355805.1. Lineage (NCBI taxonomy): Eukaryota > Metazoa > Arthropoda > Arachnida > Ixodida > Ixodidae > Ixodes > Ixodes ricinus. The sequence continues at coordinate 19,082 of JAZHYW010011503.1, read as the reverse complement.
GCGGTGAAACACAGAGAATCCCTTCGTTGAATGTGCGGAGGAAGTAGTGTATCAGGTCCCCTTATCACGCGGAAAAGTATATAGGTCAGACCGGTAGGTGTGTTAATGATAGGCTGAGGGAACACAAACTTAAAGTAGGAAATTATCAGGACGGTCATCTGTCTGATCATTGTCAAAGCTGCAAGTGTGTACCGTTATTTTCCGAGTGCAAGATTCTGGCGAGGCACAAAGAAAACACTGTGAGGGAGATAGTCGAGGCAGATGAGATTAAGAAGGGTGGGGAAGCATGTGTCAGCGGGTCCTCAATTGATCTACTTGACAATTAACGTGCCTTCCTCAATGACGCGGCCTGGCATCTGGTTGGCTAGTGATCGTGCGATATCAGAAATACGGATGGTGAATCAAGTGACGTTTCATGTAATAAAATCAGTTGTTAGTAGCGCACTGTGTCTGATTCTCGTTTTTTGTCCTTGTTTTTTGAGCGCTCAAATGTATTCCAAGTTCCAAAACCAACTAGCCCAACAATCTACTCTGCTGAACTGACTCCGGAGCCGGTGCAAGTTTTTGAGGAATTGGGTCTGAACTCGTTCAGAACTGGGATAAATCGAACGCGCCAGTGCAGCGGCCGTGCAACTTCCGGTTGAATCGAATGTGCTAGTTCCTGCACTGCTGAACTAGATCAGCCAGTTCAGACGAATCGAACAGAACTGATAATTCTAGTCGTGGCGTCACAGATAGAAACCATAAAAGGGAGCCGCCGAAGCATCTCCTCCCAATGGCTACGCTGTGCACGTGTCTCCCGAATTTTATCGGCAGCATTAAGACAGACAGTAAACGTTCTCTGCAGGCTACGGCTGTTCGGAGGCCTGCGATCTGCGCCTGGTGCCCTCGACGGGTTCCCAGGCCCCGGCCTACATGGACCCAAGCTGCGTCGTGGACTGGCCCTGGCGGCGTCGGCGGCTGCGTCGGGCGTCGGCCACCGGCGGAAACGCCGGCACCGGACCATCTTCACCGAGGACCAGCTGGAGCAACTGGAGGCCGCCTTCCTGCGGACCCATTACCCGGACGTGGGGCTCAGGGAGGAGCTCGCACTCCGCGTGGACCTCAGGGAGGAGAGGGTCGAGGTAGGCCTCCGACTCAACTCTCTGCACATTGCGGCACTGCGGAGGTGCTCCTGTCGGTACTGCGCATGCGCCGACGCTTCCCCTCTCCCGGATTTGGTTTCTGCGCACTCGCAGTGCCCATACCTGGTGTGCGGCAGACGCGGGTTTGTTTGGAAACAGTGTTGGTGTATAGCATGGCGAGAACTATACCATGTTCCGTTCCACTTTAGGTCCGCGCGCAACCGACGCTACGACCTTAGGGAGTCAAGGGAGCAGCGAAAAAGTCGCGTCGTCACGGCACTTATCTCCTTTTTGCATTCGCTATCACCGACTAAAATCAACTGCGCAAAGTAAATGCGCCGCGATCCTGCGCTTTATGTTTAATGCGCTGGCGTTAATGCCCCCATGGTCCATGCGCTGACCTTGACCGGCTTGGAGTAACCAAAGTTGGCAGCGCCCCACTGGCTGTGGAAACTAGCTATAGAAACACCTTCTGCAAGCGCCGACAGATGGCGCCGGCTAAGTGCATATATTTCGAGAGGCTAGGCGATAGGACGCGTAGCAACGGAGGCCACACTGGATTGGCTGGTTGATAGGGAGCGGCAGTGGCGTAACACCCGAAGATCGCCGGCGACGTCTCCCTCGTAGAGTGCTCAACGCTGCTGGCCGCGCAGCGGCCAACAACATTGAGGCACTCTACCCTTCGCCGATTTTGGCGCCGCGCAGTGGGGGACGCCGGGTGCGTCACTGGGGCGCGAGGTAATTTTGCTACATGATTGGTTTAGAGACAGCAGAGCCACAAGACATCGAGTGCCGATTGACTTCGTCGGATCGTCGGCATGCTGGTCAGACTTCAACTGAAAAAACAAACAAAAAAAACAGTATAGCTGTAGCTGATGATAGTCACATATAGTCGCGAGGCGATCTCGGGTAGCCCCGGAACGTCTGGGATGTATCGAAAAGCACGTGTCATTACTCCTGTTTCGGCTTTTCACATACAGCTTTTCAGTGCTTATCAAAGAAGCGAGAAAAGCTGAGTGCTGTGAACGCATGTGCCGCGTCTGATATTTTGCAGAAGAGAGCTGTATACTGCGCATGCCCAGAACACGTTTTACAGCACAGTGACCGCAACGCACGGCAGTCAATTATCGGAATGGTTTATACTCTTACATAGCAATCGTTAAGAAATTATACTCACTGACAGCCCAAGAAGGGCAGGGCGATTGTGACAGGCAATGTGATTGGCGCTCCGCAGCCGATCACATTGCGGCATCACTCCAAAGAACCGATCGCGAGTGCAAGAAGCGTAAACAACCACTGTCTATTGGGGAGGAGATGCAACCGTCGCACTCCTATAGTGGCCAAGTTGAGAACTATACCGATGGGGACAACAACATGGATTATTTGTTTGTGTTTCTGGACGCAGCGATCGGCTGGTGCAGCGCTCGGCAGTGTGCCAGTGATGTTATTCGGAATTATACCATTGACCACTGGCATTATGCCGGTGATGAGCTATGACCTATGATGGATTAGATAGACTCCCAGCCAACGGATGCGTCCAAAATGATGTTATATTCCTGTTTCGTGCGTTTCCTACATCAGTTACGTCTTATTTGGAGAGCACCAAAAAATGTGCTCTCCAAAGGCGCTCTGCTTGTTTCTGAGTTTAATAGGTTGTAAAGTAGTTAATGTCGGGTTAGAGAAGACAAGATACTTTGAGCTACAGATGAGAAAACTGCAGGAAACAAAAACTGCGAGGATAGTCATGGTTATCCGTTTCGTTGCCCTCTTTCTTAAAGGCGACCAATGCCGACGAACTTCCTAGGTTTAGAAAAGCAACACCGTTGTGTCGTGCTTTTATTTTTTTAAGAAAATGTTTTGTTTTTAAATTCTTCACAGTCATTTATTTTCTCTCTCTTTCCCTCTCTGTCTCACTCTCGCCCTCCTCACTGCCTAAACTGATTAAAAGGAATACCACTGGGTGGCATTCAAATATGTCACACTAGAGTGAACTAATGAACGTTACGTGACTACGCAACTTTAGGTGGGCAGCACTTGTCTAATTCCATAAGTTGGAAACAGCTCTACCATCCAAAAAGAGACAAAAGAAACACTCCGAAACTGCGAAGTTTATTACACGAATCTTCAAGGACGTCTCTTTGAACGGGTCACTGCTGCACATGACAACTCAACAGTTCACGCAACACAAAAACCATATACGGCTGATAAAACTAGTCATTCGGCGTCGAGGCACACGACAAAACTCCCTCGCTTTCCATTTCTTTCTCGCTTTCCGACCAAAAGCTCTTCACGCACCCTCCAGCCATGAACTCGGCAAGACAGTTCATTTTCCAGACCCTCATCGCTGCTCTGGGTCCAGAAAGCGTATATATACACCCATTCCCATCAACCGCAGCGACCGTCGTCTGTCCCAAAACCAAAAGCCGAATTGGGGAAAACGCACTCGAGCCAGAGGACCAAACCCCGCTTTTGTTCGCGGCTTGACATCTCATCCCCCACCTCCCTCGCTCGCTCGCTCGAGAAACGCGATCTTCCAGGCGAGGCCTCGAAATCCAAACCCCGACCTCGCGAAGTCACGCGCAGAACATGTCTTTGCTGTTGTTCTGTTTCCGGGGGCCCGCAGCCGTCGACTAGAGGACCTTGCGCCTTTTTTAGGCAGTCAAACCACGATCCTCGTGTGCCGACAAGTGCGTCGAGGTCGGTCCTGGTTCTGACACCTGATGGAGGTTCGAGTACCGCGCGCCGGGGCTTCAAGTCCCCGCGGCTTCGTGGGCAACAAAAGGACAGCTGGTTGTTCGCGCCGCTTGCTCATTTGTCGGGCCTCGATGCTCATTGGATATACGGAAGGGCGCGCAGCAAAACTAGATTGGATGTCTTGGCTCTTGTTTCCTAACGCGGTTTCCAGAGCTCTTTTTCTGCGCTCTGAGCGTTTTGAAGACTCGGCGTCTTGAGTGGTTTCGTCTCATTTCCAATGGACTCGTCGCCGCGCTCTTTGTGTTGGCCGCGGAACGGGAACGCCGGCCGTAGTGAATTGAAAAGTGCGCCGGTCTGTGTGTGTGAAGGTGCTGCAAGAATGATTAAAGACGAACCACCAAAGCGTATGACGAAATTGCGTTTTGTGAATATAAGAAAAACGCAACGAAGGAAGGTATTTTCGAGCAACGCTTTGGCGATCGCAGGTTTCCTGAAATTGGTTCTTTAAGGAATACCTAATTTTTTTCAAAATGTTTTTGTTAGTTACGCGCTTCGGGCGCAAGAAATGGCGAGCGCCACTGTAGCTTGATGGGGTTTTGAAAAAGGTCCATCGGTGGTACCCGACAAAATCGGCGTACGTAGAGAATACGCTTTTGGGTCGGTGTAAATCTCGGTGCATCCGGAACGTGCCACTGGTTGCCGATACGGTCACACGATCGCCTATACACCAGTCAATGAGAGTGAGACGCCACCGCAAGGCCGGCCCTGCAGCCTTGACTCTGTGTTGTTCTTCTGGTTGGGATCGCTTTTGCGTCTTGCGATTTCACCAGAGTCACCCTCACGGACGTTGAAAATTCGAGAGAAAAATGTATGACCACAGCATCCGATCACGGTGCTGACAGCAAGCATACGTTCGTCAGATTGCAGGCGTGTCTGAAGGCAGGCACCTTGAAGCCGTCAACTGGGGAGGGCGGTGGGCGGCGGGGTCTGCAACCATTCGAACGGTTCACCAGCAGATATAACTTTGGAGGAATCGCAGACACAGCCGCTCCAACTATAGTCTAACAAAACAAACCAATATTGCTTTTCTCACCGACATAAAAGTCCACTTTCTGCCGACTCCGGCAATCTTCTGGTTCCGCTCCTTTACGAACAATTATTCGCTGGTCATTGACAGATGAGCGAAACCGCACATGTGCGAACATCGCTTGCTGCCCGCCATTTGTTAGCAAATGACTCACTCAGCTCGCATGCACCAAAGATGGCCGACGTGTATCTTTTGAACTCCCTGAACGCAGGTCTGGTTCAAAACCGTCGAGCCAAGTGGCGGAAGCAACAGCGCGAAGAGCAGGAGCGACAGCGACGACTTCAGGATCAAGTTCAAGGGGCCAGTGGCGGACGCCAGTCCTGCGATGAAGCGAATCGACATCTGGTGGCCGCTGACGACGATTCCGACGGCGCCAGCAGCCACGGCGGCCGAGGAACGCCCGAAGACTCGGACGGGGACAACATCATCGTCGCCTGACCGTGGGCACCTTTACGCAAGTCTTTGACTTGGCGACTGGTCGTGAGGTGCTCCCTGCTATGATGGACAGGATGCTCTGTGCAACTTCATCGTCGCGTCACCGGACCGTGGCACCATTACCGCGGGTATTTCTGTAGACTTGGCTAGTGGTCTTGAGATGCTCCCTGCTATGGTGGACATGATGATTTTGTGGAACTTCACAAGGTAACAATCGTCACGTGCTTCTAGAAACGACGTTTACATCATGTCTGCGAGGCGAGTCTATATGAGTGATGACGAAACCGCATACACCGCACGTCGTCCACGGGATGTCACGTGGTTCACTCTGTAGGCTCAGGCTCATCCATTTAGTGCAATGTGGTAATGAATTTTCAAGCGGTTGTCACGTACGAGGGAACATATTAATGTAAGAACGATATTTTATTTAGCTACAGTTGAAGCGTTTGTTTATGAAACAAGTGGTATATTTCTGGTCGCGTGTTGATGACGGTTGACCCGAGTCACAGCGTGATACTACGCCCTGGAATGTCGCTCGCACACAGGACATTACAGGATGCGGTATTTCCGTTGTTGATCTCTACAAGACAAAAGCCCGTATGCTCAATGACCATTTAGTGCAATCCTGTCGTGCAGGCATCCGCAAGACATCGGAAGGATTTCCACGCCCATGTGAACGTTGAGGTTTCTAAATTCTTGTTTTCTGTACTTACTCTACCGGATCGCTGAACAACAAGTCCACGACGTAAAGCGAACGGCAAAAAATCAAGGAAGTGGATCGTAGTAAATTTAGAAGGTTCCCAGAATTTGTACAGAGAAAGCAGACTCGATACATCTTCGAGCTTGCTAGCCAACTGCTGCAGTCCGTTTCACGTTGTGCGCTGTCTTCTCCAAACACGCTGCACAAGTTAGGCGTGAACTACCTATCTGCCCATGCTAAAATCTCAAGACAGTCAAGAGCAAATGTTATGGCAATTAAACGACTAGTCTCTGCCCCCTGTATACAATGGCTGACATTCAAGAAACGGCGAACTTCGATCCCACCGCCTGGAACCCTAAAGGGCAGCTATATCAATGGCGCTTCGACTGACTGTGAGCTCACACCTTACGCGAGTCGAGCTCGTGCGCAGCACGTTTAAGTCTGCACGGGCTCGAAGGCGAGCGATGAAAAGCGAGCTTCTGGCTTCCCTAAAGGCTGTCTGCGACTGCAACCGCGCAACTCGCAACACCAGCAACGATCTAACTTGTGCCGCAAGGCGTGTAGTTTTCCGAGTCAGTTACATGATCAGAATAAATAAAACCGCAAAAAAAAGTGATACAAGGATGAGTATAGAAGACGCTCAGCAGGCAAGGCGTTTGTGTGCCTTGACTCGTCCTTGTGTTTGTTTACTATTTTATTTACTTTAATTTCGCGTCCCTCTTGACATGCTGAATCCGCAAATGTGTGTCCTTGGCACGCACCGGAAAAGCATAGTGCTCATATATGTGCCAAGTGATCCTGTCTCTGCACTCGCGTGGTGGTACAGTGCGGCGAAGGTCCGCGGATTCCTCGGACTTTTTCGGACACACACTTCAAGCTTCCGGAAGGCAACCATTCCAGGGTGTCTGGCTCTGAAAAAAGTGTACAAGCCGTGTGCTTCGGGATCGAGAATAACCGAATGTTCCTGCATCGCGAACGGCGTCGGGGACCATGCAATAAATACCGAACACGAAAAAAGCGCGCGACCGTAAGTCTGCGTCTGTGATTCGGTCTCAAGCTGACCCCTGTTCTGTCCTGGACCTTGGTGCAGATGCCTGCCCTCAAACGGGTAACCGTGCCGTTGGTGACGACAGACACCCGCAATTCTGCGCGGAAGGACGTAAATAATAGCTGCCGATAATTCCATGAGCAAAACCTGCAGCGCATCAGTACGTGTTCCTAATCGCGAAATGACGGCACCACGAATCTCGTCGTGAAGGTTTTTGTTTGTTTTAATGCTTTTGCCATATTTATTAAAATGGAGATAAAAGACGCTGCTGTTGCTGTTGTTGTTGTTATTGTTATTGTTATTCTTGTTCCTTCAAGCGTGCCAGAACCGAACTTACGGGTATATCGTGACGTTGAGATATGTGTCCCCTGCACGAATCGAATCCCCATCACAAGCGCATTTCTGGGGCAATACATTCATTGAAAAGACGTCGGCTAACGTCAGTCCTCGCAGAAACAACTAGTACGCACAAATCAGATACGAGTCAAATGGATACTTCTGTTTTAAGGTATCTTAGGAGTGGCGTTGGCAATTTGCTACATGACTAATACACGCTTTCATTTTAAACTGATCGTCAATGCTGTAGGACGGAAAGGAAGGCAGCATGCTAAACTTAGCTATGTAAAATGGTTATAAGCAGGCATACTTACGCAAAGTCACGGCGCACAAACAGTACAAAGAAAAGTAACGCCAACAAACTCGTTACAATTCTATCAGTCAACACAACAATCATCGCCGCTAGGCGCTGAGGAATGTCTTTCTGATGGTGCGCATAACTTCTGCCAGAGTGGTGAAGCTATAGCCTCTGCGGGCCAATCAGAGGGACAGAACGAAGCACAGGATACAGCTCTCCTTCTCCACGGGCACGTGCAGTCCTGCCTTGCTCCAATGCTCTACTTGGGTTCAGCGGAGGCTATAGCGTTTAGGCGCCTCGCTGGCTAGCGCTCGAATCATCACTGCAACTGAGTACGCCACCAGAGAGGCGACCGGTTTGGTTAACTTACGACTTTACAGCAGCCCGCAGCAGCGCGCCCGGTCCTAGGCAGTCGCAAAGGATTAAAAACCGGTCTGGTCTCTCTCGGCCTCACTCGGTCGCAAGAGGTGAACGGCCTTTATGCCGAAAACGAAATGCGTCTCATCTCCGTGTCAACAAGCGTGAGTATACCAATGTCTGCATAAGTAATTACACTTACTTTCAAAATTCCCGCACGCAACACAGCGCACGTTGAGTTATGATGAGCTTTTTAGCCGACGTGGGAGTAGGGTATCACGGAAAATAAAGTCGGCGCTCGAGCGATGGCGTAGGAGTAAGACCGGTTACGTTGAGTGAGTGTAATTGCTGCGCAGGGTTGTCGGTACGTCGTAGAACGCCGCGAGTTTCTGATTGGCTCCGATCGCGATAGTAGGCAAGACCCGCGCAAAATCATCTCGAGCAGTCTCACCCCTATCCTTTTCATCAGAGCCAATCAGAGCTCGGCGTCCTGTCATCCCCACAACCCCTGCGGCAAAGAAGTGCCAGACAAACCACCCGCATACTTAGTGATAGACAGAATCCGCCGAACTTCTCGAATCGGCAGGTGTTTCCAGGCATATGCCGGAACCTTTGAAGGAAGGTTCGGCAGTATCTAAAGGAAATTCGGTATGTCGTCTGTATCACAGAACGATTTCCAAATGCGATTACAAAATGGACGCCGTGCGTCAGAAGGCCATCGTACAGTGCAAAACAATCAGTGGCTACGGCGAGGTGGGAGTAGAAATAAGCAAAATCGCGTTTGTGAGCCTTGCGGAGTGTGGTCTTCAATATTTTCTGTCTCAAGAACAGAAAGACTAATTACACCAAGCAGTCCACTGAGTGCGGCAGGGTGATGCGTACTTTTTGATGAGAATTTTCATTTGGCATTTCCAGTGATGCAACGTGTAGTTGCATTGACTCAATTACTTTAGAGCACTTGCACCTTTTTCGGCTCACAAAAGTTTGTGCCATATCAAAATTAGCTGCTTTTGAAACAAAATATTATTGCTTTTTAATTAGCGCTTTATTTCATGGCGTCATGTATCTGGTATAAACTAAACACACGACTATTGTGTCGACGTCAGACATCCGATACCCTAACTCTTTCCCATCTTCCTAAACGTCCGTGTGTGTCTTGTCCTAATACAAGAACCGGTACATTTTAACCGCAAACGTAAGCCTTGTAACAATGCACTCTCGCCGACCTTTTTGCCGAATCTCAGGTGTTCGGCAAAGTTACGGCTGAATCCCAAGATTTGCCGCACTTCGATTCCGGCAAAAGTTCGCCCATCTCTACCGAATACCTTTTCTGGCGGGCCTGGCTACGACGCCAGGCGCAGCATGCCTCGTGTGCCTTAGCATTTTAATTGTATTTGTAAGCACACCCACTATTATATGTTTAATAAAAGTGGCACATTCGAAATTGAAAGCACTGCATTTGGTCGTAACCGATGCCAGAAGTGAGATTGCAACCTGAGCTGTTCAGGCTGGCGCTTTTCCTAAGGTGCATTGTATCGACACTACGCTGCCAGGGATCGCTTCACAGGTGCGATATATGGTCTGCCTAAACGAACATCGACCGCGGTAATCGAATTTGCCCCATTTAGTATTTATTCATGCTCCGGAAGTGCAGGTACTGTTTAAATATGTCGCTGCTACGTCTCCTCTGCGGGAAAAAAATTATTCAGTTCAGGGCGACTGTGTGGTGGTTACTATAGCCACACTAAATACGCGCCGGAGTAGCGGCAGGATGGAATTTCAGCCATCTGTTGCTTATCAAAGCGATATCGCCTGATCTTCCTGACGCGGTATCGAACGCTCAGGGGTCTCCTTCAAAACCGTAACTACCACCAGTTGCGTCGGCTCTGTGCACTGGAGCACCAAAATGGCGGTACCCGTAAGAAAATCGAAAAACAGGAGTGCCGATGCCACAAGCGCATATACAACCGTGCGTTCCGCATAGCAACGCGACTAACAAAAACACAACAAATGTAGCGCAAAAAGCGTGGCACGGTGGCCGGGGAGTGGGTTTAAAGTACACCAGCCTGAAGCGCGTGGTAGAGTGAAAAAGCTCGCGCTGCAGAGCGCTGGGTGAGAACGAGCCTACCCCGCCCGTTTCGATCTGGATGAGCATCGTACCGTGGCGTGCGGTCGTGTATCACCACGTGATGCTAAAGACCCCAGGCTAGCGGTACTGCACTGGCTAAATTGCTCATCTACAGCGAGTGACTCGTCGCAACTTTAAATGGCTGACCAATCCAGGCTGTATAAATATCCCCACAACCCCAATTTTTAGCGCAAAAAAAAAGTTTGATAACGGCTAGAGTTTGCTATACGGTCAGTCTACGTAAAGCTCCCAAAAGCAGCTCAAAGGTGGTGATGTATATATATATGTACAAACCGTTTCATATGTGCCAAAAATTGTATGTGGAGGACATCAAACAAACTAGGTAAAGTACGCGAGGAAAATGAAAATAAAAGAAGAAAAAAAGACTGAAGGGGAGGCAGTGCGTGCACTCCGGGCCGACGAGAAAAGGAAGGGCTTTTCCGCTACCGAAAAAGGAAGCCCCAGTTATGCGAAGTCGGATTATGAGGCCGAAGACCTAACAAGTCCCCAGCCCCAGCAGAGCCAGGTCCCCTCCCCCACATCCCTACCGTTCCCCCAGCCGTCCGTGGGGTAAGCAACGTCAGTTGGACCAATCACACGTCTCTCATTTCACCACGTGATCACGCTTCCTGCCTGCACCAACACCGCCTGGAATAAATCGTGCCCGCGAATGCGCCTCACGTATACCTCCGTGCAACGGCGTCCCGCTCGGATATGGCGCCCAATCCGCGATAAGACCTTAGCCTGTCGCCGAGCATCCTCTTCGGCGCGCTGATTGGACACGAAGACCAGCCGAATGCTGACGTCACGCTCTCCGCTCCACTCCAGTTCGCGCTCGATCTCACCGCGAGGACGAAATGTATAAGTGCACGCGAGCTTTATTGGTTATTCTGCGAGAAGTAGTTCTTGCCGAGGTTTGGTTTTCAAAGAAGAAACGCCGTGTTTGAAACGTCTCGATAAGACAAGATAAATTCAATCTAAGATGCACCTACATACATCTTAATTCCACTCCTTGAAGGGGAGATATGTGTAGCGTTCTGCGAGGACCCGGGCTTTTACTGCCGTTCTTGTATTGAATATGAGCTTATATGTGGCTATTCCTCGCGTACAGAAAGCGGGGACAGGTGATTAAAGGCGGTTGCTTGTATCGATACTAGCGGCATTCGCTGCACTGTCAGCTTGGGGGTGAACGGCTAATAACTCCCCTCGGCGTCCCTGTTGAGGAAATTGGCATGCCCGTGGACCTGATCGACGATGAAAGAACTCGTCTAATTAATGATAACCGAAGAGGCTTCAAGCATATCACTACCCACCGCCTCACCCTCTTCCTTGTTTCCTTTCGCTTGCACACATTGGACGGTAAATGTTTAATGGATGATGGATGAGGTTCTCTGCTGCAACGGCGGTTCCGCTTTCTGCTTGTCTGCGTGTTTATCTTTATTTATTTCTTTCGCTTTGCCGCGCGCGTGTCGTTTGCTTCACGGTGAAAATTAGAGACGCGTAGAGTAGAGGTCTCAGCAGGGCTAATGCTTTAAAAGCTACCAAGTACGCCTAAGCTTAGACTATTCATTTTATTTTATTTTTACCTCTTTTTTTGGGGGGAGAGGGGGTGCCTAAACAGCCCCGTACAGAAGGGCGCACCTTCGTCAGAAATATGCATTCTGAATAAAATGAAAAAAAGACGTATCGATTGATGTTTCCAAGCAAAATGTACTGTATGAAAAAAGTGGTGTACGAGACACATCAAACTAGTGGAATTATTATCCGATGTCAATATGGAAACATCAAAGCAAATATTCAGACGTTGTATACATCTATATATTTAATTTTAAATGCCTAAACAGAATCAAATTACTCAAATAAATTTAGCAGCGGCGTATTTAAAATTTACGCGTAAAAAAATATCGATCCTGATGTTTTCTTACCACTTTCAACCCACTCAAATTATATTCAATGCGTTCGCTGGTCGCGGCTTCTTCTGACTCAGAGCACCAAAATCAATGATGCCAAAGGAAGAGTCCTATCGGTACAGCGATAAAAACAGACGGTTATTTAGGGCAGTTAACAGAATCGTGAAGCATTATGCAAAATAACAACCACGTGCCTTGCTTTCAAAACAAAAATAGTGACGGATAATAAAATCCTAGCAGCTGCCTCTCAATATTAAAATAAATCCGCCCGTGAAAATAACGGTCATAAAGCACGCAACGAATTTATGCGCACATTTGTGTCTACGCGTGAATGTGTGTTTTGTTTAGACAGTTCCACACGTACTGACAAGTTTAGCTTTGGATGAAGATTAGCGATCTGTATATAGATAGAAAAAAATGCAGGTCTACAGATATACATATGTGGTGCTGCCATATCTATATACCTCGTAGGTCAGAAAATAGGCGGGAATGTGGAGAGTTGAGGGAAAATAGGCGGGAATATGGAGAGTTGAGGAAAATAGGTGGGAATGTGGAGAGTTGAGGAAAATAGGCGGGAATGTGGAGAGTTGAGGAAAATAGGCAGGAATGTGGAGAGTTGAGGAACATAGAGCGGGAATGTGGAGAGTTGACGAAAATAGGCAGGAATGTGGAGAGTTGAGGAAAATAGGCGGGAATGTGGAGAGTTGAGGAAAATAGGCGGGAATATGGAGAGTTGAGGAAAATAGGCGGGAATGTGGAGAGTTGAGGAAAATAGGCGGAAGTTTCGATTAGAAAACGCGAATTATGGCCGCTGCTAATATATACCATAGCCAGTATATTATCTGCTGGCAGGGGATTTGGGGAACTGTTCACCTGGCGCGGTCCACAAGCCCCCGGTGCGAAGTGCGCATGCGCTACCACAGAAGACTCCCTCGGGTGCGCAGTTCGTACCCGAGGGCACATTGTACTGCACTGGTCGCAAAAACAGTTCCCCAACACTCCCTAGCGTCTGGAAGAAAGGTCCTTTTTTGCTGGCTGTCATATAAATATGTCGGCAGATCCCCTCCAAGCATAGATATAACAGGCTTTATTGACAACAGCAACAGAGTACAGGTTTGGTGGAAGCTGGTGGGAAATGTTTAAAACCCCGAAAAGAAAACAAAGTTAAGGAAGTAAATAACAGAAAAAAATACGGGCAAGGCGTTAATTACTATATACATCGATAACCGAGTAAAAACTCTGGGTTGGACAGTAAATATCCTAAAAAGCGGGTCGCGCAGAAAACACAATACTGGAATATACGCACAGACGCTCAAATACTATGTTAATGAATTAAAGTATTTGAAAATACAAATAACAGGAATAGATTTAAAAGTATAAATACAGGTAGTGAAAGAGATGTCGTCAAAAATCAATTTTGGATGTTTTAATAATTCAGGTGATCGGTTAAGCGCAGCCGCTAATGCAAAAGAACAACCACCCCCCCCCTCCAAAAAACAATATCTACATTGATTTTGCTATGTTTGTTAACGAACAACGACGCACTCAATGTGGATTTGAATTAAGTCAATGTTTTTGCGCCCGAAATAAATGAACGACTCCTGGAAATATAACGATGCATCCGGTCTCGATGGTATCGATTTGCTTCAAGAATATACCCGAAAATGTATTGATAACAGAACATAACAACAAAACAAGCTTGCATATTATCGCGATACGTACGCTATTCGCTCAAACATGATAAACTAAAAACACAGTTTGGCAAAACAAAAAAAACTCGAGATACACCTGTTTTTATGAGTTGTGAATGCGAAAGCATGTAAGCCGCTCATCCACTTTTTCGTCTGCTGCGTAATTTTCGTCGCCGGTCAGCGTATGTGCTCCCTGGGCACGGTGACCTTGCACGCTCCGTGTTAACGGGTGCCGGTGGACACGCAGCGCTTGCAAGGAGTGGTCGTGAAACCGGGACATGGCGCTGTGCGTTCCGTCGTCGCGCGCCGCGCCAATGGAAACCGTTGAAACTAGATGCCGTTTTCGCGCTTCAAACTGATGACGTCTACGAGACAGGTACGCTTTCTATTGCAGTGTCATTCATTTTCACTTATATTTAAGTATTTGAGTAAGGATTATAAAGGCGAAAGTCTACTTGTCCCATTGAGCGGAAAATCGCAATGGTCATAAAACCTACTGCGGCACCCGCTCAATGGGCGACGCCCATACCTGAAATAATCCGCGTTTCTCTCCCGCAGGTGCTGTACTAACCGTACTCTGTAACGTTACGTGAAAAACAAGAGGCGCTACAGCTCAGAAAGATGGCCGGCAAAAATACAAGCCATCAAGTGCCAACAGCGGATGTCATTTATGCCATCGTCACGGTGAGCACAACGCCGGAAGGCGCAAAAGGCGTGCTGACCTCATCTCTGCTCTCCGCCAGTGCTTCGTACGGTAGCCGTGTGTAGCGGTCGCGTCTACATCTTTACGGCGGCTTTGCAGGGCAAACGTGGCCGCCCACGCAATCACAGCCACGCGTCCTCCTGGCTATGCCATTCTCGACGTCGATTAGGTCGTTCGCCGCGTCCTTGGAGATCGGTCGTTGGCCCAGGTCGTCCTATCGTTGTTCTTGACGCTGTCCAGAAGTCGTCCTCTAGGCGTCGTTCTCGACATCGTCCTAGACGTTGTCCTGCAAGCATCACCTTGACGTCGTCCGGTAGGACGCCCAAGGTCGTCCCAGACGTCGTCCATAAGGTAGTCCTAGGGGTCGTCCTAGACGTCGTCCTCACTCAGCCAAAAATAATTCATGACACTGCCTTTTCGCCGCATATAAGGCTCTGTGATGCGTCTAGGTATGCATAATATTTTTCTCGCATGTTAGCTAGGCCCTCAAGATGTCCTATATGTATCTTGTGCTTCTACATTTGTTAAAGGTACCATCTGTACAAAATTCCATATACGTTGTCATCCCGCCTATAAGAACACCGCCTGATCTTTACGATCATGAGATGCCCGGAAGCAGAATCCACGGTGCCGAGGAGCTGGGGCGATATCATTTTATTATATGTCGCAAACTACTCGCCGTTTCAGCACGTAAACCGTTTCCCGAAGGACAGAAAAAACCGTTTGACATCTCAGATAAAACATGGGGTAACGCGGCAGCGGTGTGATTACCACCATAGCGGCTGCAGTGCTGTTTTTAAAACGTACCTTACGTTTACTGGCCCCTCGTGAACATTCTGAGCAGACCAATGCTTCATATATTAATCAGGATCAGGTCGTTCCCATTATACCACACGAGTTTATCTGAATACCGTCCTTTTTCGTAAACGAAGTCCAGCCACCTTGTGTAGAGTTGCTATTGAAATCGCACGGTTGTTGCCGCTTTCCAGAACGCATCCGAAAGTCTATGGGCACAATACGGAATCAATTTCTTTATTGATGTGGTCTGCTGACGCAGAAACAGGGCAAAATCACCAGATAATCAATGGTACGCTGCGGTTGCAGAACAGTGAGAAAAAACCAATCAGAAACAAGCCATAAAACTTTCTCTCACTTTTCATCCAACACTCACACTCCTGGAAAAGTAAAAATACATATGAAATTAAATGGTAAACAAAAAGACCGCGTCGCCGCGCAGAAGTTTGCCATTCTCGCCGTCCACCCTGGCTATCTCTTCCAGAGTTCGAAACACCTTGCCGCGTCATCGTTTTCGCACGGATGGTTTCGGCTTTTTTACCTGCAGCACTTCAGGTATCAAACGTAAAGAAAAATGTATATAACGAAAGAGAAATAAAGAAACGACCAGTTATAATACTGTTTAACGCCATCATGGACCGCAATGACACATATAGCCGGAACCAACCCACGTTGTATATGCGTTTACGTCATCAGATGATGCAGCAGACGTGCCGTCCCCATCACGCGATAGGTGTTCAGCGTCGGACAGTTTAGATACCCTGCGTCCGATACGGTCCATCATCGTATAGAAAAAAGAAGAAGAAAGAAAAGAGTTGCCGAGGGCGTAGGTGTTCCGTCTGGTAGCGCAGGATAAACGCCTTCACAACCGGGTTGCTTCGGTGTTGCCTTTTCCCCAAACGCTCGCTGGAAATCGCGGTACAGGTTGTCGCTCAACAATCTTCGTCGTTTCTTCCAAGCCTGACGAGCCAGCAAAGAAAACGCATCAAAGCTGTTTGTACGGTGCGTCTGCCGTGACCTTTCTTGCCATGAACCGTGCCATCGGTACCAACCGCTTGTGTACTACACAACCATCAGAGGAGAGAATAAAGATACATAACGTCAGGAAAGCACACCATAGCATTGATGGCGACCAGTGCCGTTAAACCATAAAGAATCAGTTAAATAAAAAAAATTTTATTTACTTTATTATATTTTTATTTTGCTGGAATTGTAAACCGCGTTATGCGGATTACAGTATGGCATGTCATTACTGAATTACTGAATGTTGTCGAGAAAGATTATTGAACAAAAGAAACTTTTTATTTCAATTATTAAATTAAACTTTGCAACTATTAAACGAAATACATTGCACCGCTATAAATCACACTTCAAGATATTTAGTTAAAATTGTCAGACAGTGCTAGTATGACCAGATAAATAATATGTCTGTTTTGTGTAGTAGTTAAAAAGTCCCCATCACCTTTAAATACAAATGCAATAATGTAGAATATTTCTCACTTTTACAATGCTCACTGCTACTTAGTGCAGTCCGTTGCAACCTAAGAAATTAATAAGAGAGATTTACGGGGAGAGAAGCAGCATGAACGCGGTGAGGAGGAGGTTCCCCCTCTCTTCTCCATGTTCTGTCTGTTTCCTCCTCCCCGCCCTTCTGCCCCCACACCTTCTCTGACGGCTGCTTAATTAAATATATATATATATATATATATATATATATATATATATATATATATATATATATATATATATATATATATATATATATATATATATATATATATATATATATGTTAGTATAACATTATTTTTGGAAAAGGTGACATATTTTTTGGAAGATGTTCAATGCACAGAAGCCCCCAACATACGAATCCGGCAGAACGCAGTTTTTTCTCGCAGCACATCCTAAGGGTTGAACGATGCGTCTTTGACGGGTATTTTGGGAAGGCTTGCTGAGTGCGTTACTAAACCGTTGCTCGACTGCTGCGATACGCCACTAGAAAATGCAGAGCCCGCGTGTTCTACACGTTTGGCAACATACGGGTCACAAACTTTATAGCTATCTTGAAGGCGTTTGCAAGTCATTGAATGGTATCGAGATCGCGCTTTTATGCGTGCTGTCTCCAATGTGTGTGCTCTGCTTCGGTAATGGGTTATACCATTCAGCAATTCAAAAATAAAATCGCTTTAATAACAATTAAGGAGAATAACATAACGAGAATTGGCAGCAAGGGAGGTACGGGGAGCGGATAAAACAGCGGCGCACCCTTTCTTTTTTTTTTTTTACACCTTTTGCGTTTCGTATGTTAAATTGCGGAATGCCTTGTCGACACGAACCTGTGGATAGTCTACAAGATGCACCCTGCAAGAGCCTATGCTTCAGCACCGTCACCAGCCGCGTGCCAACGAAGAAGACGGGGGAAAAGGGGGCGGGGGGGGGGGGGGTTCAAGCGCACACAAACCAAACACCCTGCATCTGCTTAATGTAGAGAACTTTCCCCGAATGTAAAGTGCGTCGTTCAGGCTCCTCTCAAACAAGACCGCGGTCCCAACGGTGCACGGTGCACGCCTTGCGGCTTCATGCGCCGGTGCGCGGTGTTCCGCGTTATCGAACAATAATGCCCAGCACGGCCCCCATGCTGCCCCAGATTTCAGCATCTGAAACGGAGAGGGAGGAAGCAGGGAGGGGCCCAAACAGGGGAGGGGGGATGCTATAGACTGGCAAAGAGGGCAGCGCGTCTCAATCGAGGCTGTGAGCGCATTAAGTGCGGCCCCCCGCTCCTCTCTGCCTCGATTTTAACGCAAAAGTGAATCCAGAGCACACTCTTCTTTTCTTTTCTCTTTTCTAGCAATGCACTTTTATTCCTTTTTTTTTTTTTTGCGTAAAGAGATGAATGAAAACGAACAAGAATTGACAGCAAGGGAGGTACGTGTAGGGAGAGGACAGGGAGTGGCAACCCCCCCCTTTTTTTCCCCTTTTTCTTGTGTTTTCTCGATTGTGACGCGTCCTGTGTTGGTCTGTGCAATATGCCTTGTCGATGAACCGGGTACATGGCGTGCAAGCTTCATGCACCTAGCAAGAGCGCGCGCTGGAGGGTTCTCGCCTGGATAGCCCCAGCACGGTGAGCTCCAGGCTTCACTTGTGAAGTTACGTGCGCCGTCTGTGTACAGACTGCCCCTCGCATCGGGGTGCAGCAGCCGTATAGGGGGGCGCGCGCCTCTCATTATGCCCTTTTCAAACCACCGTCAAGCAACATTGGCAGTCGCCATTCCTTTGGGGCACAGAGCGCCTGATTGGATCCGAGTCCATCACCGAATGCTGACGCAACGCTCGGTACCAGACCCGAGCTGAAGCCGCGCTCGCGCCGAACGCTCGAGGAGTCACCTCGCGTCCAATAGACGCTCGTGCCCAAACAATGGCGCGGGCGCCGATCGATAAACATGGCACACGCAAAGGGGTCTATCAGAGCGACCAGATAACCTCCTCATATACAGAGTATCGGCACGCCCATTCCTCCCGAAATTTCTTCTGAGCTTTGGCTGCGCCGTCCGGAAGCTCCGGGCAGTATTAGATGTCGTTCCGTCGCTGAGTATTTTTGCAACATTTCTGGAGGACGGAAGAGCGTTTTTTTTTTTTTTTTTGCATTTTACATGAAGCATTACATAACTGGCAACAGTGGTCTTAACCGCCAATAGGCTGCGAAGGCGCACATTGCTGCACAAAGTTCGTCGGCTATGCGACGACACGGACAGGGTATAGGAAGACTGAAAGACAACAA
>JAZHYW010011502.1:0-49802 GCA_037355805.1 Ixodes ricinus | reverse complement strand
ACACCTTCTGCTCATTCTAAAGAAGGCTGCGCATTCTTTTTGCCGAGTGTGATAACACACCGCAGCTCGGAGCGCCTGGAGCCAAAGCTCGCGCCGCAGATCCCAGGGATCCTGGGTTCAATCCCTGCCCGTTTCGATCTACGTGAGCATCGTACCGGCGTGCGGTCGTCTATCACTACTGCCTGGTGCATGTTACAGACTTGAGGCTAGCAGTTCTTCTGCACTCTCTAAATTTCTCGTCTACAGCCGAGAGATCAGATTGAGGCTGACTAACAATTCCGACTGTTTAAACATACACACAATTGCTTGCTCGGGCTCGAGAAGTGCTTTCCCCTTCATACGTGGCTGCATTGCAGCGAAGCACGATGCCTACTTTGCGTCATTTAAAATGGTCCAACGCGCGAACTGAAACACGGACGAGAAAAACGTACGACAAGATCAGCGTTTGTCCTTGCCGTACGTACGTGTTGTTTCGTGCGTGTTTCAGTTTGCGTTTTTAACCTTGTAAACGATACGAACCAACTAGGCCCAATCAAAGTTTTTATTGCATCGTGCTGCACGGTTTTCGCTTCACTGCAGTGCACCCTGTGCACGGTGAGAAGCGCACTCAACGAAGCTGCTTGTAACCCACCAGAACAAACCACGAACACCAGAACATTGCGCGACTTCGGTGTTTGTTCGATATACAGAGATAAAATCGAGTAGTACGGCAATAATGGAAAGTTCTTAACATTCGCACAAGCTGTTACATGTATTTTCAATGTTTAGCCTAAATTACGTTTTGGCGCACCGTTGGCGCAAATTCATGACATTTCGTCAAAATTTTACACGATGCAGCAGGGTGAGCGCTTTGGCGCAAATGGCTCAGTAATATCGCATCACTGGAGCGGTGCAAGTCACTACAGTGGTTGGGGCGACGATAGTGACACCTCACATTGGACGTCGGTAGATTGCCTGGAGAGCGTCTGAAATCGAGGATGTGGGTGATTAACCTCGCATTTGGGTCTCCGGTCTGCAGAACGATGAGTAATATATACCGTGTGTTTGTTTTAGAAAAAAGTAAGAACCGTGTTTTTCGACCCGTGTTTTTCGTCACATTCTTACGGCAGTTCGGCTTCCAGCAGTGCGCAGTTGCATTGCAGGAAGCCGAAGCTCTGCGAGATTGTGAGGATATCGGTTGGGATAGAACGCGAAAGTTTGAGAACATGACGTTATGTTACCTGGATCAAAGGATAATTTAGAAAAAAAAATAATTTGTTTGTGAGCCGACGTCTTTCCCTTAATATCGTCGAAACGAAAAAATGACATTCTGGCCGTCTCTAAAAATTTAATTCGGTGACAAAAAATATTTTTCAGCAAGAAAAAAAATACACTCTTTCGTGGTATAAAAAAAATGAATAAAGTCTTTATTCGTCCACTACGTCAGCTATTTTCTTGTCTTTTATTTTTTTCGTGAAAATATACAACAGCTAATGTTTAAGAGGGGAGGGTTTTTCGACAAAAAGCGTCCTAGCTGGAACGAAAATGTTCAGAAATCAGTTTCTTTTTTTAATTTTCAGTTTCTTTTTTTTTTGGCATCAACGTTTTTTTTCTGTTTTTGTTTTTTAGATTATGTATTTTTACGCCGACGAATGTTTATTGGTCTTTTTCGGTTAAAACTGGAAAGTCTAGGCCTTAAAAATAAGTAACAAAATAGCGTTATTCCTTAGTCCGCCAAGAAATTCCGCATTTCTTTTATTCGTTACCGTCCTGCTAAGGTAGTGAAAAATATACCGTACTTTCTAAAGCATAAAAACATTAGTCTAGCGTTATATTTGCGTTACTTTGGATTATGGCATTGAGAAGCCAAGGATACAAACTCCACCAATGAAACTTTTAGTGTTCGCTCATGCAACTCTAACGTAATTCATTGCTGAACTGTAGCCTTTTTTTTTTTAAGGCTACAATTTAACAATTCTTAGATTAGCCTGCATGTGGGCTAAGCATCTTAATATAGAAAGAATTCTTCTTGAGACAAATCGCAACAAAATCGGCAACCAAAAAAAAAAAAAAAGAACTACACTTGGGTTTCGTGGTTTTGCCTTCCAAAAGGTCGTGCCTTTTCATCATCCGCCTTCAAATCCCCTTTCGGGATTAAAAACGGCTAAACGGCGGCGACAAAAACCGAACCTTTTTCCCGGGGAGGGGAATAATCCGCCTCCAAACGCGCCGACGGATTTGGAGAAACGCACAAAAACAAGCTACTAGATTCCGACCGCAGGGTCCCCCTCACCGTGGGAGCCGCAGCACCGCCTAATCCACTTTCCCGACCAATCGGAACAAAACGCACCCCGGTTCGGCTGACCAATCAGAAGGAGGGACAACTCGTCCGAAACGAGAAGCTCCGCCCATTTTTCCCCAGCACGTGAGCAAGCGATCGAAGTCTGCGCAGTTGGAAGAACGTGCAGAGAGCAGCGGTGGTGGATCGGATCGACACAACTCTCTAATCCATCGGTTCTCGCTTAATCCCTATAGTTCGGTTAATCTCCCGTCCCGAGGCTTGTTTCCAGTGCGGCGCTCTGATAGTCCGGACGCTTCGTCGGCTTCGAGGATGTGTCTTCCGTGCGAACGTGGGATTGTCTAACAGGCACAGCCGCTCGGTGTGAACTCAGTCTGAACTTCTAGAAAGGTCCCGTTTCGTGGCGGTGAGTTCAACTTTCCACGTGGTTGCGTCCGGTTCTTTCCGCAGTTCTTATGATGAAACATTCTTCCTGGTGTGACGCGTCCGGAACTACTCAAGATCGATGTCTACGTGTGAACGTGCTGAACTGTCCGGAACTTTCCAGTCGGTGGATCAAAAGCTTACCAAACTGAAACCGTGTATATTTCAGCGTTTCATTGAAAGTTGAGTTATCCCCTAAACTAAGTGACCCGCAACAAAGCTTCGCAATAGGTGATCGAAAATCGCTTTTGTGGCACCGGTCGAATCGAGTAAATCGTCAAGAATGATATGCGGGCTTCACGCAGCAAATTATCCGTAAAAAAGCGCTTGATAGGCCTACCTCGTCAAGACATCTAAACGTGTTAATTATCGCCCCAAAACACACTATCAACAAGAGATAATAAAAACGAAGTGCTACAGTCTTGATTTAGAGGTAGAATAAAGACATCCATCGATCAGCGGAGCTTCCTATAACGATGCTTTCTAGTAAGAACCTTTGGCTACTTGGTCAGAATCCAAGATCTCGATCAAGGTATTCACTGCAAAAAGGATATTTTAGTTCTCATCACGACATCCAAGCTTTTTAGGCGAACAGCAGAACACTAAAAACTTGCAAGAACGAAGATGTCCCTGCAAAGCTTCGGCCTTCCAGGTAGCACGCTATCCTGCTGCGAATCCTCGCATGGACCCTATGGTACCAGTGGGAGTTCCTCGAGGATATCCTTTTCCATCGACAATATTCTGTCCGGGGGACAGCGACATCACCACCAACTGTCGTCTTCTTCGTCAGATGACCGGCGTCGACGGCTGCTCCAACTGCATTACGACCAGGCCCTAGTGCGGAGCCATCAAAGTGACCCACAACTGACTCACTGGTGGAACTCACCGCAGCAACATTATCATCATCAGCGAAGTGCCACGGACCAGAACAGATATCCTGGACTGTGGTCATCGCATACTTCATCTTCGCTATCGGGAGGATTCTACGCCACATCCGAGATCTTTGGTGAGTTACTTTGAACTGTAGTCCCCGTGGAGCGAACCTTATAGTCAGATTGATGTATGCGTATCGGCAAGCGCACATATATACAGTCAAACACATACTAAAATGCACCATTGTTGACACCAAGACGTCCTCTACTCGGTTATGCTGACACAGATGTATTAGGAATTAATTTACTTCGCAACCTGTTTCCGCATAGCATTTACGCCAAATTAGCTTCGTTGGTCTGGAAGAATGGTAAAAAACGTTAACGAGCTCTGGGGCAGCATCATGCAGGACTTGAACATTAAGTTTTAATATTTTCTTAAAAATCATTACAGGGTGCACTTTTGAGCAGTTGGTGTCCAAATAAAAATGAAATAACAATAATGTGATCGATCGTCAATCTAATAGTGTGCATTGGTGTTATATTGGGAAAAAGTACCTGTGCATTCACTTCCCCGCAGAGCACGCTAGGGGCCATCCGCAATTCAACAGAGGAAACCCATCAAAATAAAACAAAAATATAATAATACTGATACTGAATAGACCCTTTTCGAAATTCAGTTTCACTTTGATCAGTATCATCATCTGAGGAATGACATCTGTGCCGTATCTAATGGCGGTCTTCTATAACGACTGATGCGGAAAGACGTTGAAGATGCTCCTAAGCTGGATGACGCGGGGCCTATACATTTGAAGTGTTAGTACGACGCGACACTGGAATCGAACACAAGAGTTTCGTAAGCGTTCATTTCTAACTCAGATTCATTCAATCTGTGTACGGCACATAATCGGCTCTAAAGCACTTTTGTGTAATAAAATTTATCGAGGCGTGTAGGTGTATGGAGCTTCGTTCTGCCTGAGTGAAATTGTTTGCAAGTGGTCCTTTCCGTATGAACAGGTACCACTAGGAAGTGGTACCACTCGCAAGTAGTATACCACTTGTTAGATTGTATCACGTTGTACCGCGTTGATTGTACCACGTTCAAGCGCAATCTTGACTACGCACTGTACTACGCATGTATAGGACAGGTGTCTCCATGAGATACTGCTGAATCTCTTTTCTTTTATTCAATCGTGGACATTTGTGCCACCATGCCAAAACCTCACAGTTGTTCTGGGGCACTGGGGAAATAAACTATTATTATTAGTAGTATAGTAGTAGTGGTACCACTTGCAAATGATACCTGTTCAATAAACCACTTGCAAGTGGTACCGACTTGCTAGTGGTACCATTTCTAGTGGTACCACTTGCGAGTGGTACCATGTGTCATATAGATGCACAAAAACAAAGCCAGATGTTAGTCTTTCTTTCTTTTATTTTGCAGTTGAGAGTGCTTGTAGAGCAGAAGTACTTGGGCTGATGAAGATTAAAAATCCTCAAAACCCAGGTGCCCCAGAGCTTTTCGGGAGTCCTGGATCTTTTGTGACAGGACTGTCGAGATGTTAGTGATGACTTGCTGAACATGCACCTTGTTCTGGTGTCTCCAATGTTGCACTGTTTCTGCAAAGACAACAGAAAAATGCTAATCTAATAACAGCTCGTGGGGATACAGTCATATGATTGAACAGATTGAACTCATTTACCTATATGACGAGGCCAACTTTGAAGGGACTCAGTTCCTTTCGGACCACCCCATTTTGTTTCGTCCTTCGGTGCCACCTTGCCTAAGTCGTTCGGGCGAGTCCCACGCGACCCCAAATCGCTGGCGCTATGTCTTTTGCAACCATGGTTGGTTTGGTCTGCTTCATTATTTTTTCTGCTTGATGGGAGCCGATGGTGGTGCCCCGATTGGTCCAAACGGCCGGAACTGCCAAGTGCCGGAGGGTAGTCGCATAATCTACTAATCCGACAGCGGTTGTATCTTTGTCACCTTCGAAACTGAAAGTGATCAAGAGAGAACTGAGGCCCTATGTTGAGCTTTTTGGACTGCCCACGGCGACCAGGGAGAAGAAAGCGACGTCAACAACACAGCAAGCGCAGATTAGATGTTGATTGATGAGGGTCGCTGATGAAGAATTTCTGCAAAAGAAAACAGAGCTCACCTTTTTTTTTTTTTTTTTGTCAACATTTAATCTGCGTTTGCTGCGTTGTTGACGTCATTTCCTTCTCCCTAGTCGCCGTGGGAGTCCACAAAGCGCAACATGGGGCCCCTCAGCCCCTGTACAGTGAACACTTCACTGCCGTTGACTTGCGAAAGTGACGATGCCCGATAAAATACAAGTTTATTACCGCCATTCGTATGGCAAAATTAAACTGGCCTATGAGCAGTTGAATCTTTTCTCACCAGTGGCGGTAATGAGCTTGTATTTTATCGGGCATTGTAACTTTCGCAAGTCAATGGCAGGCGAGGAAGTGTCCACTATATAGTTCATTCACGATCACTTTCCGTTTCAATGGTGACAAAGATAAAACCGGTCAGGAGCGAAGCTTCTAATACACGTAGACGCCTCAATAAAATTGCACACACCAATGGGGCATTGCAAATGCATATGCTCACTGTCAGTGAGCAAATCACATTGCTGAGGGCGATCGTTTATGCCTCGTCATTAGATAGGCTCCCTCTGTCCACTGTCAGTGATTGGCTTTTTCCGTGTTCAGGAAGCTTCAGGAAAGTTAAGGCCCAACCCTGTTTATTTTTATTACCGCATCATCAGTCTTGAGGTGCCCCTCCAACTTAACACATGTTCCTACACATTGTGACTCGCTATTTACAATCACTCAAAGCAAGAACGGGCAGGTTGTCCAGCACCCGATTTGGCACCGTTGTCATCTTCCCGTTATTTCTCTTGTGCACTGAAGCGTCATCGCTAGTTTCTCGAGTTCCAGAGAGGACACCTTAGCTGCGGATTCATGGCAGCATTCGCACTACAGTTCCACAGATTGGCGAACCTCGCCGAATTTTGCAAGGGAATGTTAACCCTGAGCCTGGGCTGGCTGTAAGTGTCCTCCTCAAACTCCTGTCGAGTCATCTCCGTACTTTGCTTTTCGCACATGCTCGCGGCGTACAGCACGTAGAAGAGGTGCCTTGTGGTCAGACCTCGTATACCGCCGGTGTCTGTGATGGAAACTCTGCGGACTCGGAGATACTCCTGGAAGACGTTGTAAGCCAGCGTGAGCGCAGTGTTGTCCAGAAAATTGTACGCTGCCGTCAGGGACCCCTGATCTTCTCGGCAGCCATCTCGTTACTGATGTTATTGTACTGGGTCGCCAGACATATTTCTAGGTTGTGTAGTGACATCGTGCTGTTCAGTGACCACTCGACGCGTCCGAACGAGTAGCTTCTTTGGTGTGCCGCTTGAAGCAAGCTCATGATAATACGGCTGCCGATCCTGGGCACCTGGACTCCAAAGGACTCCTCGGAACTCAGTTCATTCAGGTCTACCATAGCTACCGGCACGTAGATTGTATTTGTTTGGACGTCGAACGTAGGGTACGTGTCAAAGATGGATCCCTTCCAAGAACTAAGCTTTGACTGTTCAGTACCTTCGTTTTCGAGGATGTCGTTGTAATGGTTCATGTTGGCCTTGCGGACGCTTTCCCGGTAGGAATGCAGCAGACGTCCTGATACTACTTCAGGAAGGCTGGTAGGGTGAGGACCGGCGCCTTTGTGTTTCTTGAATGACAACGGATAAAATATGCGCAGGTGTACAGAGGACATGATGTTCTTTGATTTGATCTTGTCAGTAGACGAAAGCCAGGGAAGATTACCAACGGACACGACAACATGACTCTTGATGTCATTACCCAGGGACGCCATCTTGGCCATGTCAATCTTGGCGTCTAGAAAACTTGAGTATGTACGTAAGTACAAATTTTGGTACAGGGGCTCAAGGACCCGCAAGCAACGCTTCCAGCGGGGCCAAGGCCGCGCGTACTTCTGTCTCGCAAGCTGCCGCATCCTAATGTTGAAGAAGTCTTGGTACTGGTCCGGGAATAAGGGGGAGACGTGGACGAGAAGCCGAAAACCTAAGTAGTTGAGAACATCGGACGTTTTGGTCATCTGAAGAACCGACTTTAACGCGCGCATGTAGCGGTCGCTCTTGACGAGGAGTCGCGTTTTGTCACGGATGGTGAGGAGACCATGCATAACGAAGGAGAAGAGCGGCTTGTAGATGGCGTAGCTAGCCACGGTGGTCAGTCTGTAGCGGCTGGCGAAGAAGGCCTCCTCTCCACGTGAACTGGTAATCTCGGAAAGCCTCTCCGAGAATTCCCTGACACCCTTGACAGTGACGTTCTGGTCAATGTCCCTGAACATTCGAAAGCAGGACACCAAAGCCGACACGTACCACCTCGGAAGTCGTCGCTCCTTTGTGCCGTATTGGCCGATCAGAAGGTCTGGCTCGTTGACAACCAGGCTGATTCCCGCTGTATCGGCAATGTCTCTCGTGATGTCGACAGCCATTAGTGTGTCCAACTTAAGATCCCTAATCAAGGTGGAGGCCACCTTCCATACATCCAGCTTATCCTTGTTGTTTCGATAAGGCCAATGCGGCAGACCCACGTCCTCCAGGAGTTCTTTGAACTGTCGTGTTGTTGACTTGGGGATAACCTTCTTCCAGCACTCACCTAGGAGTCCCGCCATCTTTGGACCTCGCTTGTTGTTAGTGCCCACGTGACCTCTTAACGTTTGGAACAGGGCTCTGTCCACCTGGTCCGACAGACGAACGTCCGAGGAGGCCCAGTGCTCCTTTCGCCACTGATGAGGACATACGAACGAGTAGAAATCGGAGCAGGGGTCAACAGTCCAGTCCAGATAGCCCTCTAAGAAAGATGAGTGCGCCAGACAGAAGCGGCTCAGACATTGGCTTCCACTGGATAGGCTGCGCGGTGTGACGGCTTCAAGGAAGACAGCGGGGGACCGGGTAGTTTTCGCAACGTTTTCCTCCTCCGCTACATCAGTCGTGATGTTCTCCGTAACTATTTTAGTTGTAGGACTCGCCACGATAGACATGGCTCGTTGATTCTTGGCACCGCGTGGATACCCTTTTCCCCCATCCACAGCTCGTTTAGAGACAACCTGATGTTGCATCTTGTCTTGTGCCAACTGGACGAGTCTCTCGTTAGACCAGTTCACGTAAAGGTAGAGCAGCGCACCCGAGGAGAGAAGGATGACGGCAGTACTGACCACGGCGAAAATAGAGTTGGGTGTCGTCGGACGGTTGAACAGTGTCGCCGCGCTGTCCTCTTGACGTACACTGGACTTGTTCATCTTCAGGTGCCAGAGGCTCTTGGGCTCCGCTACTCTGCTAGCACTGCTAAACTCAGACCCCTCGCCGTAATCATCCGGATCTCCAACGGGGCCCCTTGTTGTCGTGCTTCGTAGCGACGGGGCGACCGTCGACGTCGCAGCGTCGCTGCGCAGGAAGTTCAACTTCCGCAGAAAGGGACTCACCGTCCCAACAACCCGTTGTCTGAAAGTCGGTCCTGCCGTCACCGACGATACCAGGCTGTCCAACGACTCGTCAGAGCACGCACTACGGTCATCGGAGGAGTCTGCAAATCCTGCGGCGAGCCGCTTGACGGCGCGCGGGGAGTACCGCTTTCGGCGTGGACTGTCGTCCCAGGCGTAGTCGACGGAGCTTGGTGAGCTGTCGCGCCCCGTCGACGGGGTCGGAGGCCGAGGCTGCCGGTGTCTGTTGCGGCGGCCGCCCCTGCCCGCGGGTGGGAAGTGAGCCGCTCCCTGCGCCGGTCCGTCATGCTGGGGCCTCGGGCTCACCTTGATCGGCGCCTGACCAATGCAGGGGCGCCATAGAACCCCGATGGAGGGCCTCTTCCTCTTCCTTCTCGCTGGCGGGCACGCTGACCATTGCCAAAAACTGGGGGTTGCCGATAAACGGCACTACTGCTCGCGGCGCGGTGAGCGAAAGCTCGCGGTGCAAATCCCTGGGATTTTGGGTTCAATTCCTGCCCCTGCCCGTTTTGATCTGTATGAGCCTACCCGGCGTGCGGTCGTGTATATCACTACTGCGTGATGCACGTTAATGACCACAGGCTGGCAGTGGTATAGCGCATTGATTGAATTTCTCATAGCTGAGACATCAGACGCCCACTGAGGCTGAACACAATTACTTTTATGATTAATATTGCAGCTGTGCCGCCATATAAGAGCATTTTTTTAAACGTTGAGAATCATGCACTGGTCGTTGAGAAAAGTCTTAGTCTTTAGTCTTTGCCTTTTCGCAGAACGACCTTTCATGGTGTCTATATACTCCGTTTCATACTCAATATACAACGCTGTCAAAGCTAAATACTGGCGCGAGTGCGTGGCTTCATCCGTGGTTTCGTTTGCGCGGGAACGCGTGTAAATGATCAACGAGGTCAAGCTCCATGCCCGCGCCAGCGGCTTCGAAAGCTTTGCATATTAAAGGGATTTTCCGGTGATGTCCGCAAGTTACTAAGGCCCGCTTCCAGACGGAGCAATTTCGCCCAGCAACTTGGTCGCAACACCAGCAACACGGGCCGCCCGCGTTCACACGCAGCAACCGAATTGCTACGACTTGGTATCATCATCATGAAATTTTACTTATTTTGCACGATTTAGACGCAGAGCTACGCGCTAAAAACGTGTTTTTATATCTTTGAATGGCCTTAAAAATACTAACTCATCTTTCTGAAAAGGTTTTCCAAAAACGATCCATTTCAAACCAGAACAAAATCTTTAGCTGTCATCATCACCACCACACGGGTGTCATGTGAAAATATCGCGTCCCTGATTGGCGGCTGCCGCTTCCAAACGTCTCCGAGTTGTTTGAGTTGCTCGTCCGTTTCGAGCCGGACCCTGATCTCAGCAATTCGTGCTCGATCTAGGGAACGCTATGGGAACAACCTGCCAGGAACCTCAAAATTGCTGGAAAAGTTGCCCCGTCTGAAGCGGGCCTAAGTTTTTTGCGCTGGTCACGTGAAGAGGGCCTAAATATAGCCGTATGCGATATTTATTTAATTAAAAAGACGCCCCAATATTTGTTAAGTCAATTATGAACATCAGTACGAAACTTCACGCCAAATGTCACAAGTATGCATGGCTGCTCGCGTCGTGACATCACATCAGGCATGGTAACGTCAGAGTCGCGGACGTTGACTTATTCCCGGTTTTGATCAACGTGGTTGATGGTGCCTACAAAGATCATCGTCGACGGTATTGAGGAATTGAACTTCCTCAATACCGTGCGTCTTGTCTTTCTCAGAACGAAGTTATGTTACTGAGACAGCTCAGTCAAAAGCCGACGAGGCTCTCTTTGCCCGATGTTACGTCAGAGCTTTCGCTGTTGCCAACGAGACCGCTGTGTGTTTTGCGGGTGCAATCTGAGCAGTTGCGCTGTTTAAAACTGAATTACTTCTGCGGCGGAGGATTACAAATTTGGTGCGCGTATGGCGCGTGATTTGCTCGCTTTCCGAAGCGACGGACATGCGCGTGCTTCGCACGCTGAGAACTTGTAAATATTGGAATGGCGCATACACACGTGAAAGTAATGCCGTTTCAGCTGGTGCCCCATCAGTGCAATCACGTGTTCAGCCTGCGCGTGAAGGGAAAGTTGCCAGAGCCTGCAACACATGTCTCGCAAAATCGAAGTGACCCTAGCGGTGTAATGTCATTCAAAGTATCTTGGGTACCCCTTGACCGCAGTCTCGGTTTCGATTTGCCAACCTCACGCCAGGACAGCCCTCCAGGACCAAAATACGGTGCTTTTATTTCCGAATGTGTCACTTTTATTAAATTTAGAATACTGTAGGTGTTGCCTACCAATACAAATAAAATGCTAAAAACTTTTTTTTTGGGAGGGCCCGGGGGGGGGGGGGAAGGGGGGGGGGGAGGGGTTCCTGACATGCCGCTTGAGGTCCGTGTTTGAACGGGGGCTCTCACGAAGATGAATAGGCGCAATGCGAGCGAGCGATGACTGTATTCACACGCAGCGTTTGGTCTAGCGCACCCCAAAGCGCACACCAGCTCGGAGCACGTGGAGCGAAAGCTCGTGCCGCAGAACCCAGGGATCCTGCGTTCAATCCCCACTCCCGCCCGTTTCGATCTGGAGGAGCATCCTACCAACAGAAATGTAAAAATATACCTTTTTTTTTTCTTTTTTTTTAGTGTATAGTTTATTGCGAGGAACTGCCCAAAGTGGTGTTTTCAAGCGTGTCCAGACCATTGACATTTCATGGAAATATGAGATCGGCTTCGGCTGACTTCTGACGTCAAACTCCAATATTTCCTTTCAATTCCCATTAGGCATACGCCAATAGAGTGCTCATCAATGAGGCAAAAATGTGCTTGCGCGGCGCCCGTTTTGTTTTGCAGAAGAGATGTATACGTTGTGCGTGTTTCGTGTGTTTCAAAGCCAAGTACCCAGGGATAACTGGCTGCAGACTATACGCGTTTACCCCAAAACGCGACAAAGAAGCTTCTCATCCAGTGGTGTCGCGTGCGAGTATACTTCGGTCATAGTATTGGCGACTTCAAGGAAATCGACGCCGTGTAGCGGCGACGCCTACAAGCTCTGCAAAGGAGGTTCTTTTGTCATGGCCTGCAGACCTCCTTTCAGGAAAAGCAAACAACCCTGCACGACCACCTGTTTTTTCTTTTTTTCTTTTTCTGCTTGGGTTTCAGGCAACATAGCTTCGTGAGCTTGTTTTTCTTTTTTAGTTCTGAGCGAGTTTTAGTAGACCGTGTTTCCCCCTCCGCTAAGTCCCTCCGCCACCCGGAACTCTACAGCCAAGGCCATCGGCGCGCAGGCGCAGTGGCGGTTTCTTCGTAGCGGAGGGCTAGCGGAGGGGAAACACGGTCTACGAAAACTCCCTCTTGTTTTTTCTTTTAAAGATCAACTAAATAATTAAGTTTCAGGGGTACCGCATCAAGACGAGGCATGAGCAAGGACGTGGAAAAAATCTTAATGGGTCTGCTTCTGACCTACACTCCGCCGACGTACAGCCAGGATAGTCTTGTGTCTCATAAAGCAAAGTGGGGCTGCCTCAGAACGACCTTCCCACACAACGCGTGCATGCTGCTTCGTCCGGGAAAGCACGCGCGGAGGATCACTATACTGGCACGAGCACCCCACGCATCGGATTAAGGTCGGGTTAATCCGATTTACGCGGCACCATCTTGTCTTAATGCTTCCTCCCTTGTTAGCCAAACAAAAGAATTAAGAGACGCAGAATAAACACGAGTGCACGTATACACTGGATTACCTCGTCTGCGCGAGCGCTGTGAAAAAAATAAAATAACAAAGGATGTTGTACCTAAATTAATAAAAGCGTGGGGAGAGACGCAGTCCAAATAATCGCGAACTGTACGCGGATTATACGCCGCGGCATGAAAAGGCGTGCGTGTAGTCCTCCCTTGTTTGGACAACCCGACTAATCCGGGATACACGATTTGGGGAAACGAGCGAGGGAATGGGGAAGGTTCGGGGATGCCCAGCAATTCCGACTTGCATCAACAATGAAAATATGGATGTTGTATTTGTTACTGTTTTACGAATACACGTAAAAGCGCTACCGTATTGAACAAAAAAAAGAAAGACAATAAAAACATATTTGATGGTTTGTCTTATAAACGTATCGACACTTAAATAAATTATATCAATCGCGTTAAGTTTTAATTGATATTTTATCTTTTGAGGTGAGGAGCGTATTGGTATGGTGTAAAAACTCACAAAAGAATTACACATAGAGGAACACGGACAGCCTATCCGTATATTCCGTCCCAAACTTTCTTTGACATGAACGCCTCGGAGCATTCACTAAAATGAGAATTTCATCTGAACAACAACAAACATCCCAATGTTCCTAGAGAATATTTATATGACAGTCATAAAATGTCAATAAGCATTAATTATACTTTTGGACGCGTGTAGTTTTTATTCCACGACTCTACAATATTTTTTTAAATAAATCCTACGGGCCACATTTAAATATATATATATATATATTGACGCTTTTCTTGAAAACGATCGTAATGACAGAATGCAAATCAGTGAAAATTTTGATATTTCCTTGAAAACATTTTATTGCACGGAATGTCCCGGAACGTTGGCCATATGTCCTTCTGCCAATTAAGGTAGGTGCAGGGTGTCGACTAAGCACCTCAAAAAGGGAATAGGCAATGTAGATATGAGAGTGAGTGTACGGTATGGTCACCTTTGAGACTACATAAGTGAGTCAGTTGCGCAGCTGTAATATCGTTCAAACCGTCAGCGAAAAAAAAATATTGCACTGCAACGGAAGAATTTTATGTTAATAATACGTGCAATAAAACCGTAGTTTTTTTTTGTTTGTTAATGGGCTGTTTTGAAGAGAGTTTATACCTAGCCAGAAGTCGCAGAAGAATGTTATGTTGATAATACGTTAAATGGCACCGTAAATTTTTTTTTTTGTTTGTTTTTGGGTTGGATTGGGCCATTTTGAAGAGTGGTTATACCTAGCCAGAAGTCGATGAGCGGTGCCATCTGTGAACAGCGGAATGCAACGATTTCTTTCTTTGTTTTAACCTCGGGGTCAGAGGAATTTTCTATCACACGGGGGAGTGGCGAGAGAATAAGCGAAATAACATTGGTGGATATAAAATAGACGGAAATGAATGGTTTAGAACGCTTAAAAAGAAAAAAAAGACAGCAATTGATGTAAGTGATGCAGGTAAATGATTCCATTCATTCAAAAGTCTGGGGATAAATGACGCAAAATATTTGTCGTGATGGCAAAATGAAACGCGTACCTTGTGGCGGCGATCCAGACGTGCGGAAACAAATAATGGTGGCGTTATTAGCTCATTTCCGAGTACAGTGTTGTGATAGAACATTTTTCGCGAAAACGGCAAGAAATTTCACGGCGATGTGTAATCTAGATAGAAATAAAGGATTTTCCATTGATGTTACGATAGCTGTGCGATTATAATTATCCAGAATAAAACACGCGGATGTGTTCTCAATTAATTCAATTATCCCAGATGGTGGCTGCATACTCAAACTTTGACCGCACTAATGTTTTATAAACAAATAGTTTTAACGACGAAGGGGCTAGGAAAAAAATACGATGAAGGTAACCAAGCGTATACGGTTAGCGTTATTTGTCACGTAATTAATGTATATGTTCCAGGAGAGATCGGAACTTATGATCACTCCTGGATACTTGTGAGAGTTTGCGAGCTCCGTTTGCAACGGATCTTTCGTTTCAACACGATCTTACATCGACGCGATTTGTTTCAACTGGCACACGATACAAAACAACAACGAACATGCGAGCGAGAGGAAGTGGGGAAATGGGGAATGGAGGGTAGGGACAACAGGGAGGAGGGGGCAAGAAAGACCGAACTGTCGTAACCCTCTTCCCTAACCGCATTCATCCGTCCATCGGGTGACGTAATGGTTTAACGGGATTATCGGCGGCTTCGTTAATCCGCTCTCTCCATCTAATCCCGTTTCGTACAGTTGGTCCGGGACGAGGGGAAACCGTCTGGGTTTCGTTTCCAGAGTGCCTTTTATCGGTTGCTTTGCTTCTTTTTTTCGGCCCCCGGCAATTGCTTCTTTTTTTTTTTTTCGTAACAGGTTTTGCATTTATGCGTAGCTGCCCTGTTTGTTGTTTGTGATAAATTACGCGCTTTCTTGTCGTACTTTTGGTATGTTTTGTGTTTTCTCTTTCAGTTATCTAAACAGGCCGAAAATGGCCAAAAAGTGCTCGAGGACAAATTCTAGGACTAGGACAAATTTTAAAAGACTGATTCACACATCTGCGTTTGTATCTGGTTGACTGCGTCGTGACACGCGTCCGCTCGGAACCGCTTACGACTAGAGTTCCCGTCTTTAGGCAGGAGAACACGCATAGCGCCATCTGTCGGTTAGTCGTGCAACTCTTCCAGCCTGCCTATAACTATAATATGACGCGTAAAATGTACGCAGATCGTGAGCGTTGCACGGCGACCCACTGAGACGGCGCCACTGTGTTATTCTTGTAAGCGATAACAAGCGGTTGGAACGCGCAGTCGATCACACTCAAACGTAAGTGTATGAACGTCTTGATGGTTTGCGGTCTTTCTGCCGTGCTTTTGCTACGCTGTGCTCAATTGTTCGAGTTATCTAAACAGCGAGAAAGTGCACGAGGCACCATTTGAGAATTTGGTATCGCGATATAACGATGTACCAAATTTAAGCGAAAATTTAAAGGGGAGCGGTGTACAAGTTTTTAGGCCTGGTGGCGCCCACTACCATCGGGGAACACTATAGACTCCTTTCGAAATACTGCCCTCTGTTGACAGCGTTGGAATCCCTGCACATAGGCGGACCAAAACCTCAACGTCACGGCACACTGGGAGCAACACACCCACAGAAAACGATGATGAACGCAGTGACGTCGCACTTTTGACGCTGTTTGACTGGCTCGTCGGCTCGTAGTGTTTGCCGCGCTCCGTCTTTCGCTGTCTTATGGAATGACTTGCACATTTCTCGATGCAGTTGTTGCGCCATTGTGCACTGGTTCCGGCCTTCTAATAATCGGCACGTGACTTTCGAAAGGGGTCAATACTACAAAAAGTGGCTTGGATTGCAGAAAAACTTGCTGCTTTTCCTATGTTGATTGACACAATTCTCTGCTTTGGCATTATTCGAATTTAGGGGAAGCGTGCGCTCGTTTATCCACATTTCTCTATGAGGCACGTGGTGATTCCACCTGTTCACAATGCGGGTGGAGACGAAGCATCCATACTAACGGCACAGAGCACGGGCGAGGGTACAGAGCACGAACCCTTAGCAGTTGATTCTCAGTGCTCGAGCGCTCCATTGGCGCCTCTGGTGGCTTCGGCCTGGCGTCCCTATAGACCAGGGGTGGCCAAGCTGCGGCTCGCGAGCCGCATGCGGCTCTCTTGCGTGTTAAAGTGCGGCTTGCGGTTCCCTCCACTCCCCCACTCCACTCCACTCCCACTCCCTCCCCCCCCCCCCCCCAACACACACGCACACACCCGCCTCCCTCCAGGTCACATAGAGCACTTCCACAAAAGAGAAATGGAACGCGTTTTAAATCGAGACAGGTAGCGGTTTGGTAGTCTTCTGCTACTGCTACCTTACATACAGTTGGACTGCTTTTGACTCGGATAGATTGTAAGTAGTTCGGATTTCGTTTATTGCAGTGGACAAAAGCGCCCCCCCCCCGCCCCCCTTTTTCTGCCTTTCCTCTTTCGTGCGACTCTTGCAAGTTTCGTGGTTTTGTTCGCGGCTCTGGCCGGGTTAGCCTGGCCACCCCTGCTATAGACCTCTCCAAAAAAGAGCGTTTGGCGGGTGCCATCTTGACTGTTCGTGCGTATGGCGCGTGCTTTCCTCGCTTTCCGAAGCGACGAACACGCACGTGCGGAGCTGTGAAGACCGCACACGGGACTGTGATTTTGTAAACATTAAAAAAGTCTATAGCATCCGTTTTGTTTCAAGTGTTAAAAAAACAAAAACGAAGGAACAACATAATTTTGCTTTTATTACTTGAGCGGCGTGCTATTCGCGTCTCCAGCTAGTTGCTCGCCCTCCCGCGGCGAAAAGGGAAGCGCTCTGGTGAGGGTCCCCCGATTCTCCTGTGCAGCGTGCGCGGCGGAGCTACGCGCGATCATGGCTCGCGAATTGTCATTTCCGAACGCAAACAACACTCTTTACCGTCCCCAGCGTAGTGCTGCAGCCGGTATGGGATTGTACTTTACTATACTTCCGTTTCACCTTATCTTGTACCGCAGCGAAGGCTAGAAGCGCGAGCACATAGCGTTGGCAGATGTCCTTGGTGCACGAGAGCGTGTTCCGCCGAGATGTGCTTGCGAGAGCAAGGAGCTCGCGCTTGCAGCCTTTCCTGCGGTACAACACAAGCTGAAACAGAGTATAGAGAGCTTTAGTATTGCGCATAGAAGCAAGACGCAAGTGCTGTGCGTTTGCGTTAGGAGTTGCGTGCCCTCACGTTGTGCGTGACGCCTCATCGCCACGCGCCAATCCAAGACCAAAATTGTGGGCTCTGCGCACGCGCAGTGTAGAACACGCAGAGCTAACGCAAACACAGGCGCTTGCGTTTGCTCGTATACCCAATACTAAAACTCACAACTGTTTCACTGTTTACCGGCTTGCAACGACAACGCAACGTGCTGCGGTGAGCAGACGTGCAGCAGGTGAGCGTTCCTTCGAACTGGAAAGGCTGAGATTGGCAAAACGACGGAGCATAAAAATGAAGGTAACTAAATGCTATAGAAAATTTGATAATTAAAAAAATATATATATATATATATATATACGTTTTTATTTTAGGGTATTAGGGCTGGGAGGATATTGACTACGCGACTTTGTACCTCTTGCCGAGTGTCCAAAGTCGCGACATTCAAAGCAAAATGCGCTTCACCCACGATTAATGCAATTTTATAGGAATTTTCTACATTATCGAGAATGTTTTGATTGATTTTAGACTATTGTTTTGTAACTTCGGTCATTAAAAGTACTGCAGTTGGCACCAGTGATGACAATTAGCACACTTGATTATCATACTTGTTCGCCCGTTTGAAATTAGATAAGAAGCAACAAATTATATTAAATATTAAAGCATTGCATATTAAAATATCTAAATTTGATACTATTATTAATAATACAGATCACGGCAATTTATGCCCCTTAACGCTACGATCACGAAAATACGTCATTAAACCATAATAGTCTTTCCTGAAAGGTATCATTTTTTTAGCATATGAAACACTCTGACATTATTATCAAGATAGACAAGCAGTCAAACACTGGATGCAATATAAAGTCCAATGCGTCACGCGTCGCTATAAAAAAAAAAAAACACACACTCTTCAGCTGACTGACTCAGATTCCGTCTTTGGGTTGTCGTAGTGAGAACAGCGGTTATTAATTTATACCTTTTGTGGAAAAGTAAATTTATGTCTAAATATCTCAAACATAATTAAAGGCCCGCAGTTCATTCTTTAACAACACAACTATCTGAGCGAGAAATGGCAGCGGAGAACGCACAAATATCAGCACCGAGTTTTTCAACAACTACAATATTTTGTGTTACCTCTAAAATGCATGAAAGGCCCTGTTTTCCAGTCTCCAGTATAAGTTGAAGTGCCTCGAATCGAACCCGCGTATGTCAAGAAAAAAGTTTCCGCGAACAACTTAATTAACTAAATCATTACGAGTGTGAGACACATCTTCAGCTATAAAATAATTTGAAATTAAGACCTATATCGTCAAATTAAATCCGAATATGAGGTTGAGTTTCGGTTTCGCTCCAGAGTTAAAACGTACTTCCTGGAGTAAGTATTACGCTTCAACACCGTTTTTGTTTTCGGGATAAAGAAGCGACCTGCTCTCACGCACCCCTGACTTCCTCGTATTACCAGACACTAATTTGTGTCACTCAGTGAAACCAGCACACTAGACAGGCTCCAGCAGCTGGCAAGCACCTCCAACCCTCACTATAACCGCCATTTTGGAAAGCGGTGGCGCCCCTACTTGGGTTGGGTTGGAGTCGCGAATAGGGTGCCTTCATGTGCGCTTTGCTTAGAGTGATGACATCTAACCATTTTGTTTCAAACGCTTTTTTTTTTCGTTTTTTCTGAAGCGCGTGAAAGGGTACGTGTGTTTCTGCACGCGCTTGTGGCGCTGACTGTGCGATTTCTTTGTTTTCCCCGTGAGCGCGTGCTGTCGGTATCTGGTCTATCTAGAAAGAATGACATCACCCTAATCAGAAAGACATTGAGGTACCATAGCCGTGCCGATTGAATCTCGAAGTGAATACATATGTCGCCAAGGTCAGGAAAACTTTCGTGACCCCGGTAGCGTTGTTGACAGCGGCGGACGATGAGCTCTAAAGCCGCGTGCACCGCGCACGGCTCCACAATTTCACAAAGTTCAATCTTAGCCTCGATTTCGAAGCGAAGATTTTGTCCTCTAATAACTCCTTCCAAATGTTGTGAGCACATAACTCTCGCGTTCTCGAGGTCGCCCGCGCGCCTCCACCGGATTTCCCACGCTTTCGTCGTCTGCCCTTCGTTAGGTTCTTCCGTTTCGTCTCTCATCTTTCGCATATATCAGCATCCAAACCGCACTCGCTGCCTACATGGTAGGAGTCCATGATGACCTGGTGATCAGCGTGAATGTGATTATCCTAGCCTGCCTCGTTGATCTTGCGACGTCGCCGCGCTCCGAAGGAAAGGAGGCGCAGGTTTTGTGGTCCGGCCGAGTTTGTGCTACCGAAACACCGAGGGAGAGGTGCAGTGCTCTGCTACCTCCGGCTGCGCGCCAGAGATGAAGGCTACTTTGGAGGGTGTCACCAAATCAACACGACATCATGTCACAACGCTGGCGATGTGCGACAGGTGCCACGGAGAAACTCAGCTTTTATTCCGAATTCATCTCCGATAATTTCTCGGCGGTTGTTCTTAGTGTCTTGTCATACAGAGAGGAGAAAAGTCGCATAGTTTCGAGGAACCACTCCGTTGGGAAAAGCATCGGGGAAATTGGGATTGCAGACGAAACGAAATTATACGCTGCTCCTTTACAACGTGAAAGATGCGCGGAGAAGCGGCTTGCGCGTTGCCATGGCATCGCTGAAACGTGGTAGCTTCGGCGTACTACACCGGCCCTCAGCAGGTCCTTCTTGCGACCACGACTCCCATTCGGCCGTGCGTCCGGAAGCACGCGCTTCGCGGCGCTGCCATAAGATAAGTATACGGAAGGAAGAGGAAAACCGTGTTTTTCGACCCGGGAAAATCAGCTGTGCATCGCAGAAAGCTAGAACTCCGTGGAAATCAGACGCCAGAGGTGGGAATAGAACGTGAAAGTTTAAGAACATGACGTTGCCTGGATCAAAAAATAATTGAGAAGAACAAAGTTTGTTTATGAGCCGAAGTCCACCTGAGCCTAATATCATCAAAACAAGAAATGACACCGTAATCGCCAATAGCATCTATTTCAGCAAAAAAAAAAATCTTGTGGGGAAGAGAATATTGATATCTTTCTTAATGACCAGCTTTTTTTTTAAATAGATGTTACAGGCATTAGCAGTGTCATTTCTTGTTTTGACGATATTAAGCTTAGCTAGACGTCGGCTCATAGCGCAAATATCGTTTCTCTCAAACATCTTTCGATCCAGGTAACGTAATGTTCTCGAACTTTCGCGTTCTATCCCAACCGTTAGCGTCACATTCTCATGAAGTTTGAGCTTTCTGCGATGCATAGTTGATTTATCAAGGCCGAAAAATACTGTTTTCTTTTCTACGGAACTCCCTGTTCGATATCCCCGTCATCGCTGCGAAAACGATCCGCTAGAACTCCCCATTCGCGAAAATGGGTAAAAAAAAAAGTTGCAAAGGGACGAGAGTGTTTCGATCTAACGCGTAAATCTGTCCGTTGTGCCTGCGGCCGGCGTATGGATAAATCCCGCTTTTTTGCTCGCGTTGGGGGATATGTTTCCCCAAACCGCGGGATTTAAGCCAGCCGAAGGACGTTATGCGGAACGTGGGAGCAAGAGAACCAAACATGTGATAGAAATGGGCGCGTAAACACGATAAACCTCGCACAGCCACAGCGACACGAATCCAAAGCCAAATCCAAAATCTGGAACCACGTGCATTACAGGCGATTATAGAGGATTGCTGTGTTTCGGCAAAAAATTTTGTTTTTTTTCGCCGCAGCAGCGAATTTTTCACTATACACAGGGTGTTTCTGGAAACATGGGCCAAATTGTTCCTGGTAAAAAAAATACACATCGCACAAAAAAACAACAACAAACAAACAAAACGTTTCGTGTCCCACTGGTTTGTGCCAAAGAGGCCTATTTAGGAAGGTAAATAATGTTCGGTATAATTAGGCTCATAATTACTTTTGGGTAGTAACGTTTTAGTTAGCAACTTAAGGGAAACACTACCTTGATTTGCACCTTTTTTAAAAAAGAAATTATATTCAGAACTGCAGAGTTTTGGCATGTATGGATAACAAGGAACACACTCACAAAGTCTTGTCAACTGACAAACCATGTCAAAATTAATTATTCTTTATATGTTGGTGAGGCGTGCTGCACTGCGTAGCACTCGTCATCCACAAGTGAAAATAGCTGAAAGCAATATCAGTATATCAGAAGAAGTTTGAGGAAGACATCACCTACACTGCTGGAAATAATTTCTGACATTTAAGAGGTAAAAAGAAAATTTTTAAAACGTCATCTTGAAACTTCAAGTGCATTTATCTCAGCTTCACTTTTGGCAGCAAATGCAATGGCTTTTTTACTAATTTTTAATTTGCACCAAACCTGAGCGCACTGAACGTACTAACTTAATGACACTTTTCTTTTCTCGAATTTCGATTTATTTTAGAAGTTATAGGCAAATTAAAATTACAAAAACAAGCAAAAAATAACCTCCTTCATGACGTCCTTGGTTGCTTGAGTGGCCGTGAACTAGACGAGGGGTGGTGAGCTGAGCGAGCGCTCACGGCTGCCGTACTCCGTGTCGACGGCGCGAGAGGGCGCCACTAAAGCGTGTTCTGGATAGGCTGCATGTAGCGGGCAGCTAGAGCGGCTCTCATTGCATTTGCTGCGCGATTAAACACAAATTCGGCATGACACTTCATTGGCCACAAACGACAGCAAACACGAGGTAAAGATCAGTTCAGAATGGGAGCCACTTCGCGCTGCCATACCGCGAAACGGCCAAACCGCAAGACAAAGCTGCTCACCGAAGGCGCTCAGGAACGCTCAGAGCCGGCCGGGTCCTTCGGTCCCTACAGCCGCAGCGCCGCCGCGTACATCCGGGACCTTTCCGTGTCGGCGCCTGATCCCACTACTCCTTTCTAGTAGGCGCCGCCTTTTCCACCGATTGGTGGCGGGTATGTCGACGGATCATTTCTTGTTTCCGTACTTCATAAACTGAATTTGTTTCTTTTCTGATCTCAAATACTGAACAAAAACTACTTTTATAAATAATTGAAACGGTTCGCGCCACTTATATTTTGTATCTCGACTAAAAAAAGCTTTTAGCGGCTCTGACCAGTAGTAAGCCCAGGACCTAAGACGTCACATTACGCGCGCTTTCGGTACCGCGGGTCGCCCCCGTCGGTGGAGGAGGTTTCCGCGTCGTCCGGTTAAAATATGACGCACTGATATTTAGTGACTCTCTCCGTGCCCGCTGGCTTGCCCGAACCCCAAGAGACGTGGAAACCGCAAAAAAGGTAGACGCTTAATTATGATTGCAGGGCCCCTTTAATAAAACTATCGTTTCAGTATGAAACTACCGAGAGACTTAATATTTGCGAATTTTATGCCGAAAATTTATCGAGCCGGTTTCTATGAACTTAGATTTAGCATTTTCATATTCCTTTATTATGAAAAATTGTAATTTGCAAAACTAGTCAAATGTAAAAAAGAACTTTCATAATTTTTTATTTAAAAAATGCATATTTTTTATATTTTTTTATAGTAACCGGCTAACAAGTGTTCCAGTATGCATTCCACCAGAAAAATATGTGGTGATCAACACCATTTCTCAGCGATAGATTCATTGAGCAGATTCCATGCAAAGCTATGCTTTGTTTCGTTTGAACGGTACAGAACCTCATAAAATTAGTTCACAGGGCTGAAACTTTGCATGCCCTCCTTCTATATGCCTACAAACACCACGTGCGAATTTCACGCCGATTAAGTGAGCAGTTCAAAAGTAGACATGCCTAGGTAGTGCCCCCCCCCTTAAAGGTGGGGTTTCAACTGCAACGTTCTGGGTATCGTCAATAGCCACTCAATCAGCGCACATTACAAAAATATATAACACACAACATCTTACGACGTTAAAAAAAAATACGGGACTGTTTTTTGCGGATGGTATTAGCTGCGTCCTTTGTATCAGGCGGTAGCTTGCGCCACCTTGCTTCCCTTCCCTTTACACTTTGCTATAAATTACGTTTCTCGTCAAATCATCTAACCCCGTCATTTTTTTTTATTATCACGTTTCTTTAGACCTTCTCCGCCAATCTTGTAACCTATTTCTTTTGTTTTAATTTTTTTTCGTTCTTTCTTTGTCTACAGCAAAACTTTGCGCTCCCGCAAAATCGATTAGCCTTTTGAAGAAGTAGAGGACGAAGCCAGCGCACTTTCTCTTGGTCGCCGTGTGTCACACCGCTCTCTCCTTCATGAATTTTCGATCACAGTATACGCCCCTCAGAGAATCATTACTATCACCTTCCCACCGTATTTTCCCTCGTTTAGCTCATTCACGTAAACTGCGTCCAATTCGATCATCAACCGTTTTTCACCGGACTTCTACACTACCATCCGCTATCGAGGATTGGAGTTCACTACTTCACAACACCATTTTTATGAATGATACTGCTAAATTTGTTGAATCCATTACCGTCTTTCTATCTCACTTAGCTCCCTGTATCGTCATGAGTATGATGAATTAAGGCTGGTTCACACAGGACTGCACACTTTTCTTACGTTACGTATAAGCCACCGAAACATCCGTGTCTCAAATGTCGTGTGCCAGACTACCTCCTTGAACTTGTAGCCACGCCTAATATGAAGCACAGATGTTCCGGTGTGAAGATTTATTAACGCTATCGTAACGTATAGAAAATAGGGATGTGTGAACCAGCTTTTATACTTTCATTCGGGAAAATAGGAACGTCAAACCGTCTACTTTGACGGTGTTCGCTTGAAGGGGATATGACAGGTTAAAAACATATTTCTTTTTATTATTCGAAACGATTGAAAACGATGCTTTGACTTTACCCTCAAAATTCGAAACTTGGGAACTCGGTACTTGTGAAATAAAAAGCAGTTTCCAAAAGCCGAATTTGAAGTTCCCGTGTGATCCCCGCCAGTGCAATG
Source organism: Ixodes ricinus (assembly GCA_037355805.1). Taxonomy (NCBI): domain Eukaryota; kingdom Metazoa; phylum Arthropoda; class Arachnida; order Ixodida; family Ixodidae; genus Ixodes; species Ixodes ricinus. Next base: position 25,286 of record JAZHYW010011502.1, on the reverse strand, counting down.
ACGTCAAAGATTAAGTCGTAAACAGCGCAGACATTTGAGCAAGAGCTCCGAGAAATGGCGCCGCGAGGGCAGTGAGTGCACGAGAGATCGTCTGCTCTCATCGTCTGCTCTCTGCACGGACGCTGAACTGACTCCGAAGCCAGTGCAATGTTTTGAGGAACTGAGTCTGAACTCGTTCAGAACTGGGATGAATCGAACGCGCCAGTGCAGCGGCCGTGCAACTTCAGGTTGAATCGAATGCGCTAGTTCCTGCACTGCTGAACTAGTTCAGCCAGTTCAGACGAATCGAACAGAACTGATAATTCTAGTCGTGGCGTCACAGATAGAAACCAGAAAAGGGAGCCGCCGAAGCATCTCCTCCCCAATAGCTACGCTGTGCACGTGTCTCCCGAATTTTATCGGCAGCATTAAGACAGACAGTAAACGTTCTCTGCAGGCTACGGCTGTTCGGAGGCCTGCGATCTGCGCCTGGTGCCCTCGACGGGGTCCCAGGCCCCGGCCTACATGGACCCAAGCTGCGTCGTGGGACTGGCCCTGGCGGCGTCAGCAGCTGCGTCGGGCGTCGGCCACCGGCGGAAACGCCGGCACCGGACCATCTTCACCGAGGACCAGCTGGAGCAGCTGGAAGCCGCCTTCCTGCGGACCCACTACCCGGACGTGGGACTCAGGGAGGAGCTCGCACTCCGCGTGGACCTCAGGGAGGAGAGGGTCGAGGTAGGCCTCCAACTCAACTCTCTGACGTTGCAGCACTGCGGCGGCGCTGCTGTCGGTACTGCGCATGCGCCGACGCTTCCCCTCTCCCGGATTTGGTTTCTGCGCACGCGCAGTGTCCACACCTGGTGTGGGCAGACGCGGGTCTGTTTGGAAACAGTGTTGGTGTATAACAGTAGTGCGGGAACTAACCATGCTCCGTTCCACTTTATTTCCGCGCGAAACCAACGCTACGACCTTAGAAAGCCAATCGGGCAGCGAAAAAGTTGCGTCATCATGGCACTCTTCTCCTTTTTGCATTCGCTATCACCGACCAGAACCAACTGCGCAGAGTAAATGCGCCGCGATCCTGCGCTTTATGTTTAATGCGCTGGCGCTAGTGCCCCCTGGTACATGCGCTGACCTCGGACCGGTCTGGAGTAACCAAAGTTGGCAGCGCCCACTGGCAGGAAACTGGCTAGAAAACACCTTCTGCAAGCGCCGACGGATGGCGCCGGCTATGTGCATATATTTCGAGAGGCTAGACGATAGGACGCGTAGCAACGGAGGCCGCACTGGATTGGCTGGTTATAGGGAGCGACGCCGTGGCGCAACACCCGAAGATCGCCGGCGACGTCCCCTTCGCCGATTTCGGCGCCGCACAGAGGAGACGCCGGGTGCGTCACTGGGGCGCGAGTTAATTTTGTACATGATTGGTTTAGAGACAGCAGAGCCACAAGACAACGAGTGCCAATTGACTTCGTCGGATCGTCGGCATGCGGTCAGACTTCAACTGAAAAACAAACAAAAAAACAGTATAGCTGTAGCTGATGATAGTCACATATAGTCGCGAGGCGATCTCGGGTAGCCCCGAACGTCTGGGATGTATCCAGAAGCACTGTCATTCTCCTGTTTCGGCTTTTCACATAGAGCTTTTCAGTGCTTATCAAAGAAGCGAGAAAAGCCGAGTGCTGCGAACGCATGTGCCGCGTCTGATATTTTGCAGAAGAGAGCTGTATACTGCGCATGCCTAGAACACGTTTTACAGCACAGTGACCGCAACGCACGGCAGTCAATTATCGGAATGGTTTATACTCTACATAGCAATCGTTAAGAAATTATACTCACTGACAGCCCAAGAAGGGCAGGGCGATTGTGACAGGCAATGTGATTGGCGTTCCGCAGCCGATCACATTGCGGCATCACTCCAAAGAACCGATCGCGAGGCAAGAAACGTAAACAACCACTGTCTATTGGGGAGGAGATGCAACCGTCGCACTCCTATAGTGGCCAAGTTGAGAACTATACCGATGGGGACAACAACATGGATTATTTGTTTGTGTTTCTGGAGCAGCGATCGGCTGGTGCAGCGCTCGGCAGTGTGCCAGTGATGTTATTCGGAATTATACCATTGACCACTGGCATTATGCCGGTGATGAGCTATGACTGATGATGATTAGATAGACCCCCAGCCAACGGATGCGTCCAAAATGATGTTATATTCCTGTTTCGTGCGTTTCCTACATCAGTTACGTCTTATTTGGAGAGCACCAAAAAATGTGCTCTCCAAAGACGCTCTGCTTGTTTCGAGTTTAATAGGTTGTAAAGTAGTTAATGTCGGGTTAGAGAAGACAAGATACTTTGAGCTACAGATGAGAAAACTGCAGGAAACAAAAACTGCCAGGATAGTCAAGGTTATCCGTTTCGTTGCCCCTTTTCTTAAAGGCGACCAATGCCGACGAACTTCCTAGGTTTAGAAAAGCAACACCGTTGTGTCGTGCTTTTATTTTTTTAAGAAAATGTTTTGTTTTTAAATTCTTCACAGTCATTTATTTTCTCTCTCTTTCCCTCTCTGTCTCACTCTCGCCCTCCTCACTGCCTAAACTGATTAAAAGGAATACCACTGGGTGGCATTCAAATATGTCACACTAGAGTGAACTAATGAACGTTACGTGACTACGCAACTTTAGGTGGGCAGCACTTGTCTAATTCCATAAGTTGGAAACAGCTCTACCATCCAAAAAGAGACAAAAGAAACACTCCGAAACTGCGAAGTTTATTACACGAATCTTCAAGGACGTCTCTTTGAACGGGTCACTGCTGCACATGACAACTAACAGTTCACGCAACACAAAAACCATATACGGCTGATAAAACTAGTCATTCGGCGTCGAGGCACACGACAAAACTCCCTCGCTTTCCATTTCTTTCTCGCTTTCCGACCAAAAGCTCTTCACGCACCCTCCAGCCATGAACTCGGCAAGACAGTTCATTTTCCAGACCCTCATCGCTGCTCTGGGTCCAGAAAGCGTATATATACACCCATTCCCATCAACCGCAGCGACCGTCGTCTGTCCCAAAACCAAAAGCCGAATTGGGGGAAAACGCACTCGAGCCAGAGGACCAAACCCCGCTTTTGTTCGCGGCTTGACATCTCATCCCCCACCTCCCTCGCTCGCTCGCTCGAGAAACGCGATCTTCCAGGCGAGGCCTCGAAATCCAAACCCCGACCTCGCGAAGTCACGCGCAGAACATGTCTTTGCTGTTGTTCTGTTTCCGGGGGCCCGCAGCCGTCGACTAGAGGACCTTGCGCCTTTTTTAGGCAGTCAAACCACGATCCTCGTGTGCCGACAAGTGCGTCGAGGTCGGTCCTGGTTCTGACACCTGATGGAGGTTCGAGTACCGCGCGCCGGGGCTTCAAGTCCCCGCGGCTTCGTGGGCAACAAAAGGACAGCTGGTTGTTCGCGCCGCTTGCTCATTTGTCGGGCCTCGATGCTCATTGGATATACGGAAGGGCGCGCAGCAAAACTAGATTGGATGTCTTGGCTCTTGTTTCCTAACGCGGTTTCCAGAGCTCTTTTTTCTGCGCTCTGAGCGTTTTGAAGACTCGGCGTCTTGAGTGGTTTCGTCTCATTTCCAATGGACTCGTCGCCGCGCTCTTTGTGTTGGCCGCGGAACGGGAACGCCGGCCGTAGTGAATTGAAAAGTGCGCCGGTCGTGTGTGTGTGAAGGTGCTGCAAGAATGATTAAAAGACGAACCACCAAAGCGTATGACGAAATTGCGTTTTGTGAATATAAGAAAAACGCAACGAAGGAAGGTATTTTCGAGCAACGCTTTGGCGATCGCAGGTTTCCTGAAATTGGTTCTTTAAGGAATACCTAATTTTTTTTCAAAATGTTTTTGTTAGTTACGCGCTTCGGGCGCAAGAAATGGCGAGCGCCACTGTAGCTTGATGGGGTTTGAAAAAGGTCCATCGGTGGTACCCGACAAAATCGGCGTACGTAGAGAATACGCTTTTGGGTCGGTGTAAATCTCGGTGCATCCGGAACGTGCCACTGGTTGCCGATACGGTCACACGATCGCCTATACACCAGTCAATGAGAGTGAGACGCCACCGCAAGGCCGGCCCTGCAGCCTTGACTCTGTGTTGTTCTTCTGGTTGGGATCGCTTTTGCGTCTTGCGATTTCACCAAGTCACCCTCACGGACGTTGAAAATTCGAGAGAAAAATGTATGACCACAGCATCCGATCACGGTGCTGACAGCAAGCATACGTTCGTCAGATTGCAGGCGTGTCTGAAGGCAGGCACCTTGAAGCCGTCAACTGGGGAGGGCGGTGGGCGGCAGGGTCTGCAACCATTCGAACGGTTCACCAGCAGATATAACTTTGGAGGAATCGCAGACACAGCCGCTCCAACTATAGTCTAACAAAAAACAAACCAACTATTGCTTTTCTCACCGACATAACAGATCCACTTTCTGCCGACTCCGGCAATCTTCTGGTTCACGCTCCTTTACGAACAATTATTCGCTGGTCATTGACAGATGAGGCGAAACCGCACATGTGCGAACATCGCTTGCTGCCTGTCCATTTGTTAAAATGACTCACTCAGCTCGCATGCACCAAAGATGGCTGACGTGTATCTTTTGAACTCCCTGAACGCAGGTCTGGTTCAAAAACCGTCGAGCCAAGTGGCGGAAGCAACAGCGCGAAGAGCAGGAGCGACAGCGACGACTTCAGGATCAAGTTCAAGGGGCCAGTGGCGGACGCCAGTCCTGCGATGAAGCGAATCGACATCTGGTGGCCGCTGACGACGATTCCGACGGCGCCAGCAGCCACGGCGGCCGAGGAACGCCCGAAGACTCGGACGGGGACAACATCATCGTCGCCTGACCGGGGCACCTTTACGCAAGTCTTTGACTTGGCGACTGGTCGTGAGGTGCTCCCTGCTATGATGGACAGGATGCTCTTGTGCAACTTCATCGTCGCGTCACCTGACCGTGGCACCATTACCGCGGGTATTTCTGTGACTTGGCTAGTGGTCTTGAGATGCTCCCTGCTATGGTGGACATGATGATTTTGTGGAACTTCACAAGGTAACAATCGTCACGTGCTTCTAGAAACGACGTTTACATCATGTCTGCGGGCGAGTCTTATATGAGTGATGACGAAACTGCATAACCGCACGTCGTCCACGGGATGTCACGTGGTTCACTCTAGGCTCAGGCTCATCCATTTAGTGCAATGTGGTAATGAATTTTCAAGGGTTGTCACGTACGAGGGGAACATATTAATGTAAGAACGATATTTTATTTAGCTACAGTTGAAGCGTTTGTTTATGAAACAAGTGGTATATTTCTGGTCGCGTGTTGATGACGGCTGGACCTGAGATCCACAGCGTGAATACCACGCCCTGGAATGTCGCTCGCACACAGGACATTACAGGATGCGGTATTTCCGTTGTTGATCTCTACAAGACAAAGCCCGTGTACTCACGACCATTTAGTGCAATCCTGTCGTGAGCATCCGCAAGACATCGGAAGGATTTCCACGCCCATGTGAACGTTGAGGTTTCTAAATTCTTGTTTTCTGTACTTACTCTACCGGATCGCTGAACAACAAGTCCACGACGTAAAACGAACGGCAAAAATCAAGGAAGTGGATCGTAGTAAATTTAGAAGGTTCCCAGAATTTGTACAGAGAAAGCAGACTCGATACATCTTCGAGCTTGCTAGCCAACTGCTGCAGTCCGTTTCACGTTGTGCGCTGTCTTCTCAAACACGCTGCACAAGTTAGGCGTGAACTACCTATCTGCCCATGCTAAAATCTCAAGACAGTCAAGAGCAAATGTTATGGCAATTAAACGACTAGTCTCTGCCCCTGTATACAATGGCTGACATTCAAGAAACGGCGAACTTCGATCCCACCGCCTGGAACCCTAAAGGGCAGCTATATCAATGGCGCTTCGACTGACTGTGAGCTCACACCTTACGCGAGTCGAGCTCGTGCGCAGCACGTTTAAGTCTGCACGGGCTCGAAGGCGAGCGATGAAAAAGCAAGCTTCTGGCTTCCCTAAAGGCTGTCTGCGACTGCAACCGCGCAACTCGCAACACCAGCAACGATCTAACTTGTGCTGCAAGGCGTGTAGTTTTCCGAGTCATTACATGATCAGAATAAATAAAACCGCAAAAAAAATGATACAAGGATGAGTATAGAAGACGCTCAGCAGTGTGTTTGTGTGCCTTCGACTCGTCCTTGTGTTTGTTTTTTTTACTTTTTTGGTGTCCTCTTGACATGCTGAATCCGCAAATGTGTGCCTTGGCACGCACCGAAAGCATAGTCTCATATTTGCCAAGTAATCCTGTCTCTGCACTCAAGGTGGTACAGTGGCGAAGGTTCGCGGTTTCCTTGGACTTTTTCGGACACACACTTCAAGCTTCCAGAAGGCAACCATTCCAGGATGTCTGGCTCTGAAAAAGTGTACAACCCGTGTTTTGGGTCGGAATAACCGAATGTTCGCATCGCGAACAGCGTCGGGACCATGCAATAAATACAGAACACGAAATAAGCGCGCGGACCGTGTTTGCACTTATTCTGTCTTGCCGACACCTGTTCTGTCCTGGACCTTGGTGCAGATGTCTTCCCTCAAATGGGTAACCGTGCAGTTGGTACAACGGACACCCGCACTCTGTGCAAAAGAAAGTAAATAATAATAATGATAATTCCATGAGCAAAACCTGCAGCGCATCATACGTGTTCCTAAGCGAATTGACGGCATCACGAATCTCGTCGTGAAAGTTTGTTTGTTTTATTGCTTTGCTATATTTATTAAAATGGAGATAAAAACGTTGTTGTTGTTGTTGTTGATGATGTTTCCCTTCAAGCGTGTCGAACCGAATACAGGACATCGTGACGTTGAGATATGTGTCCCCTGCAGGAATCGTATTCCCTTCACAAATGTATTTCTGGGGCAATACATTAATTGAAAAGACGTTGCTAACGTCAACCTTCTCAAAAATCAATACGAGTCAAAATGATACCTTGTTTTAATTCTTTAGGAGGGCGTTATAATTTACCATGACTAATACACGCTTTCATTTTAAACTGATCGTCAATGCTGAAGGACGGAAAGGGATGCAGCATGCTAAACTTAGCTATGTAAAATAGTTATAAGCAGGCATATTTACGCAAAGTACGGCGCACAATCATTACAAAGAAAAGTAACGCCAACAAAATCGTTAGAATTCTATGAGTCAACACAACAATCATTGCCATTAGGCGCAAGGAAATGTCTTTCTGATGATGCCATAACTTGCCAAAGGGTGAAGCTATAGCCTCTGCGAGCCAATCGGAGGGACAGAACGAAGCACATGACAGTCTCTCTCCACGGCACGCAGTCGTGCCTTGCTCCAATGCTCTACTTGGCTCGCTGAGGCCATAGCTTTTGGCGTTCGCCAAGTAAAGGCTCGTTCACACTCTTGCAACCGAGTACGACCGAGAGAGATAAGACCGGTTTTTAATCCTCTTACGACTTCTTAGGAGCAGCTCCGCAGCAGCGCGCCCGGTCCTAAGAAGTCGCAAAAGGATTAAAAACCGGTCTGGTCTCTCTCGGTCTCACTCGGTCGCAAGAGTGAGACGGGCCTTTATGCCGAAACGAAATGTGTCCATCTCGTGTCAACAAGTGTGAGTATAACAATGTCTGCATAAGTAATTACACTACTTTCAAAAATTCCCGCACGCAACACAGCGCACGTTGAGTTATGAGAGCTTTTTAGCCACGGAGGGGAGTGGCATGCACTGCATGAAAATAAAGTCGGTGCTCGAGCGAGGAGTAAGAGTAAGACCGGCCACGCCTAATGCGGAGTGCAAGTTTGTCTGCTTCTTTTGCAGGGGTTGTGGTGACGTCAGAACGCCGCGAGCTCTGATTGGCTCTGATCGAAGATATAGTGGGTAGACCTCAAAACAAAATCATCTTGAGGTCTACCCCTATCCTTTCATCAGAGCCAATCAGAGCTCGGACGTTCTGTCATCCCCACAACCCCGCAAAAGAAGCTAGACAAACTTGCACTCCGCATACTAGTGATAGACAGAATCTGCCGAACTTCGGAATCGGCAAAGTTCAGCATATGCCGAACTTTTGAAGGAAGGTTCGGCAAAGATTCGGCGAGAATTCGGCAAACTGTCTGCGCACGCGCGAGAACGCGACGGGGCCATGGATTACAAATGGACGCCGTGCGGTCGTGTAGTTACCATCGTACAGTGTAAAACAATCAGTGGCTACGGCGAGGTGTGGGAGTAGGCAACAAGGTAACTGCGTTTGTGAGCCTTTTGGGAGTGTGGTTCTCTTCAATATTTTCTGCCTCAAGAACAGAAGATCGACCAATAATTTACGCAGTCCACTGAGCAAGTGGCAGGTGATGCGGTACTTTTCGGATGACGCAATTTTCATTTAGCATTTCCAGTGATGCAACGAGGTAGTTGAAGCATTGACTCACGAATTACTTTAGAGCACTCCTTGCAATTATAACAATCCTTTTTTCGGCTCACAAAAAGTTTGTGCCGAAACAAAATTATATTGCTTTTTGAAACAAATATTGTTGCTTTTTAATTAGCGCTATTTCGCGGTTATCATGTATCTACATAAAACTAAACACACGACTATTGTGCTCGACGTTGCACATCCGACATTCCTAACTCTTCCCATCTTCCTAAACGTCCGTGTGTCTTGTCCTAACACAAGAAACCGGCATTTAACCGGCAAACGTAAGTCTGGTAACAATGCACTCTCGTCGAATCTTTGCCGAATCTTCAGAAAAGTTCGGCAAAAGTTCGGCTTTGCCGAATCCCAAGATTTGGCGCCGCACTTTCGATTCGGCAAAAGTTCGGCCCATCTCTACCGAATACCTTTCTGGGCGGGCCTGGCTACGACGCCAGGGCGCAGCATGCCTCGTGTGCCTTAGCATTTTAATTGCATTTGTAAGCAACACCCACACTATTATACATTTAATAAAAGTGGCACATTCGAAATTGAAAGCACTGCATTTGGTCGTAACCGGATGTTGTGAAGTGAGATTGGCAACTCGAGTTGAAACTGTGGCCAAGGCTTTCCCAAGGTGCATTGCACGACACTACGCCGCTAGGATCGCTTCGAGTTTGCATGATATATATTCGCCTAAACGAACATCGACCGCGGTAATCGAATTTGCCCCATTTAGTATTTATTCGCGGTTCGGAAGTGTATGTTTGCTTTTAAATATGTCGTCACATGTCTCCCCTCTGCGGGGAAAATTTGTCCAGTTCAGGGCGACTGTGGTGGTTACTATAGAGCCACTAAATACGCGCTTCGGAGTAAGCAGCAGGATGGAATTTCAGCCATCTTGCTGCTTATCAAAGCGATATCGCCTGATCTTCCTGACGCGGTATCGAACGCTCAGGGGGTCTCCTTTCCAAACCGTAACTACCACCAGTTGCGTCGGCTCTGTGCACTGAGCACCAAAATGGCGGTACCCGTAAGAAAATCGAAAAACAGAGTGCCGATGCCACAAGCGCATATACAACCGTGCGTTCCGCATAGCAAAACGCGACTAACAAAAACACAACAAATGTAGCGCAAAAAGGGGATCGGTGGCCGAGTGGGCTGAAGCGCACACCCAGCTCGAAGCGCGTGGAGCGAAAGCTCGCGCTGCAGAGCGTCAGCTGGGGAACGAGCCCCACCCTGCCCGTTTCGATCTGGATGAGCATCGTACCGGCGTGCGGTCGTGTATCACTACTGCGTGATGCACGTTAAAGACCCCAGGCTAGCGGTTGTACTGCACTGGCTAAATTGCTCATCTACAGCGAGTGACTCGTCGCAACTTTAAATGGCTGACCAACTACACGCTGTATAAATATCCCCACAACCCCAATTTTTAGCGCAAAAAAAAAAGTTTGATAACGGCTAGAGTTTGCTATACGGTCAGTCTACGTGTAAAGCTCCCAAAAGAGCTCAAAGGTGGTGATGTATATATATATATACAAACCGTTTCATATAAAGCCGTACCCAGCGAGGACATCAAACAAACTAGGAAGTACGCGAGGAAATGAAAATAAAAGAAGAAAAAAGACTGAAGGGGAGGCAGTGTGCACTCCGCCGACGAGAAAAAGGAAGCGGCTTTTCCGCTACCTCTGAAAAGGAAGCCCCAGTTATGCGGAAGTCGGATTATGAGGCCGAAGACCCACAAGTCCTCTGCGTCCCTCCGCGGAGCCCGGGTCTCTCCCCCACATCCCTACTCGTTCCCCCAGCTGACCGTGGGGTGGAAGCAACGTGCTCGTTGGACCAATCACACGTCTCTATTTCACCACGTGATCACGCTTCCCGCTCGTACCAACACCGCCTGGAATAATCAAAGCCCGCGAAAAGCCTCACGTATACCTCCGTGCAACGGCGTCCCGCTCGGATATGGCGCCCAATCCGGCGATAAGACCCTAGCCCGTCGCCGAGCATCCTTCGGCGCGCTGATTGGACACGAAGACCAGCCGAATGCTGACGTCACGCTCGGCTCCAATCTGTGTCTGCGCTCGATCTCACTGCGATGACGTCGAAATGATAAGTGCACGCGAGCTTTATTGGTTATTCTGCGAGAAGTAGTTCTTACGAGGTTTGGTTTTCGAAAGAAGAAACGCCGTGTTTGAAACGTCTTGATAAGACAAGATAAATCTAATCTAAGATGCACCTACATATATCTTAATTCCACTCCTGAAGGGGAGATATAGTAGCGTTCTGCGAGGACCCGGGCTTTCTTTATTGCCGTTCTTGGTATTGAATACGAGTTTATATGTGGCTACCCTCGCGCACAGAAAGCGGGGACAGGTGATTAAAGGGGGCGGCTGGTTGGTACGACCAGCTAGCGGCATTCGCCGCACTGTCAGCTTGGGGGTGAACGAAGCACACCCCTCGGCGTCCTCGAGGCCGAGGAAATCGAAGTACGCCCGTGGACCCGATCGACGATGAAAGAACTCGTCTAATTAACGGATAACCGAAGAGGCTTCACATATCACTCACCCACTGCCTCACCCTCTTCCTTGTTTCCCTTTCGCTTGCACACACTGGACGGTAAATAAGCGGATGGATGGATGGATGGAGGAAGCCTCTTCGCTGCAATGGCGGTTCCGCTTTCTGCTTGTCTGTGTGTTTATCTTTATTTTATTTCTTTCTACGGTTACACGCGTGTCGGTTTGCTTCACGGTGAGAAATTAGAGACGCGTAGAGTAGAGGTCTCAGCAGGGTTGTCGTTTCTAGTGCCACTAAGTACGCCTAAGCTTAGACTATTCATTTTATTTTATTTTTACCTTCTTTTTTGGGGGGAGAGGGGTGCTCTTAAACAGCCCCGTACAGAAGGGCGCACCTCTTGTCAGAAATATGCATTCTAACGTAAATGAAAAAAGAATGCACGATTGATGTTTCACAAAATGTACTGCGAGAAAAAAAAAGTGGTGCACGAGACACATCAAACTAGAATTATTATCCGATGTCAATATGGAAACATCAAAGCAAATATCTGCGACGTTGTATATATCTATATTTAATTTTAAATGCGCCTAAACAGAATCAAATTACTCAAATAAATTTAAGCAGCGGTCGCATACGAAAATTCTTACGCGTAAAAATATCGACCTCGGACAAGCTTACCACTTTCAACCCATTCAAATTATATTCAATGCGTTCGAAGGGTCGCGGGCTTTTCTGACTCAGAGCAACCAAAAGTCACGATGGAAGCGAAGAGTCCTATCGGTACAGCGATAAAAACAGACGAAGTTAGTTTAGGGCAGTTAACAGAATCGTGAAGACATTTATGCAAAAATAACAAACCACGTGTCAATCTGCTTTCAAAAAAAATAGTGACGGATAATAAAATCCTTAGCAGCCGCTCACGGCTAAAATAAATCCGCCCGTGAAAATAACGGTCATAAAGCACGCAAACGAATTTCTTATGCACATTTCCAAGTTCACGCGTGAATGTGTGTTTTGTTTAGACAGTTCCACACAGTACTGGACAAGTTTAGCTTTGACAAGATTAGCGATCTGTATATAGATAGAAAAAATGCAGGTCTATACAGATAGAGAAGTATATGTGGTGCTGCCATATCTATATACCTCGTGTAGAGCTGGGAAAATAGGTGGAGATGTGGACAGTTGAGGAAAATAGTCGGGAATGTGGAGAGTAGAGGAAAATAGGCGGGAATGTGGAGAGTTGAGGAAAATAGGCGGGAATGTGGAGAGTTGAGGAAAATAGGCGTGAATGTGGAGAGTTGAGGAAAATAGGTGGGAATGTGGAGAGTTGACGAAAATAGGTGGGAATATGGAGAGTTGAGGAAAATAGGTGGGAATATGGAGAGTTGAGGAAAATAGGCGGGAATATGGAGAGTTGAGGAAAAATAGGCGGGAATGTGGAGAGTTGAGGAAAATAGGCGGAAGTTTCGATTAGAAAACGCGAATTCGCGGTCAAGCTGCTAATATATACCATACAAAAGGCTATCTGCTGGCAGGGATTTATAGGGAACTGTTTTTGCTCATCCGATACGGTCCAATAAGCCCCCCGGTGCGAAGTGCGCATGCGCTACCACAGAAGACTCGCGCGTGCGCAGTTCGTACCCGAGGGCACATTGTACCGTACCGGATGTGCAAAAACAGTTCCCTAACACTCCCTAGTGTCTGAAGAAAGGTCCTTTTACATTAGTCATATAAATATGTCGGCAGACCTCTCCGAAGCATAGATATAACAGTAGCTTTATTGACAACAGCAACAGAGTACAGGTTTGGTGGAAGCTTGGGGGGAAAATGTTTAAAACCCCGAAAAGAAAACAGCAGCGGAAGTGTCAACAGAAAAAAAAAATACGGGACACGTTAATTACTTTATATACATCGATAACCGAGTAAAAACTCTGGGTTGGACAGAAATATCCTAAAAAGTATTTGGAAACACAAATACTGGAATACACGGCTTATGAGACGCCTAAAATACTTATAATGAATTAAAGTATTTGAAAATACAAATAACAGGAATAGATTTTGCATATAAATACAGGTAGTGAAAGAGATGTCGTCAAAAATCAATTTTGGATGTTTTAATAATCTGCAGGATCGGTTGGTTGCAGCCGCTAATGTGTATAAAGAACAACCACCCCCCCCTCCAAAAAAACAACATTATCTACATTGATTTTGCTATGTTTGTTAACGAACAAACGAGCACTCAATGTAGGATTTGAATTGTCACGTTTTTGCGCCCGAAATAAATGAACGACTCCTGGAGAAATATAACGAGATGCATCCGGTCTCGATGGTATCGATTTACCAAGAATATACCCGAAAATGTATTGGGATACAGAAATATAAATACCAAAATGCATTTCTAAAATAATATCGCGATACATTTGTATCGCTATCTTGCCCAAACATGATAAACTAAAAACATAGCCTACAAAAAAAACAAAAAAAAAACTCGAGATACACCTAAGCATTTTTTATGAGTTGTGAATGCGAAAGCATGTAAGCCGCTCATCCACTCCCCTTTTCGTCTGCTGCGTACTTTTCGTCGCCGGTCAGCGTGCGTGCTCCCCTGGGCACGGTGACCTTGCACGCTCCGTGTTAATGGCGCGCTGGTGGACACGCAGCGCCATGGGGTGAGCGGTCGTGGAAACTGACGAGCGCAGCGGCCAGTGGGAGCCCCGTCGTCGCGCGCCAGCCAATGGAACCGAAGGAAACTAGATGCCGTTTTCGCGCTTCAAACTGATGACGCTCCATGAGACAGGTAATGCTTTCGCATTAGAAAATCATTCATTTTCACTTATATTTAAGTATTCTGAGTAAGGATTATAAAGGCGAAAGCCTTACTTGTCCCATTCAGCGAAAAATCGCAAGTAAATGGTCATAAAAACGCGATTGCGTGGCACCCGCTGCTCATGATGGGCGACCTCTTCTCCCATTACCTTAGCTGTCGTCCTTGCGGTCGTCCTAGAAATAGGACGACCTCACTTGTAACGTTACGTGAAAACCAAGCGGCGTCGGCGTTGTTGTGCCCGAAAGATGGCCATGAAAATACGTCATCAAGCGTCATCAGCGTGATGTCATCGAGCGTCATCATACGTCATCGGCGTGATATCACCGCCGGAGCGCCGCGTGCAAAAGGTGCGCTTCGGACTTCATCTCTGCTCGCTGTGTGCTTCGTACGGCGGGCTGTGAAGCGGCCGCGTCTACATCTTTACGGCGGCTTCTGCAGGCAAGCGTGGCCGCCCACGCAATCACAGCCACGTTAAGTGTCCCTCCTCTACAGGCGTCATTCTCGACGTCGACTTAGACGTCGTTCTAGACGTCGTCCTTGAGATTGCAACGTCTTAGAAGTCGTCCTAGACGTTGTTCTTGACGTCGTCCTAGAAGTCGTCCTCTAGGCGTCGTTCTTCGACATCGTCCTAGACGTTGTCCTGCAAGCTATCATCTTCTCGACGTCGTCCTAGACGCCCTTAACGAGTCGTCCTAGACGTCGTCCATAAGGTAGTCCTAGGGGTCGTCCTAGACGTCGTCCTCAATTTCGTCGTAGGTGTCATCCATGACTGCCTTTCGTCTTCTTACACATAAGGTTCTGTGATGCGTCTAGGGTATGCATATATTTTTTCTCGCATGTTAGCTAGGCCCTCAAGATGTCCTGATATGCATTCAGCTTTACATTTGTTACAAAGGCGGCATCTATTCAAATATAAAATTCTGAGACAGATAATGCTGTCATCCTGTCTACAGCGAACACCGTCTGATCTTGATGATCACGATGATGCCTCAGAAGTGTGATCCACGGTGTCGAGGAGCTGGGGCGATATCATTTTACTATGTGTCGCAAACTGATTTTCACGTTTCCGAAGGACGTAAACCGTTTCCGAAGGAAGAAACCGTTTCCTGACATCTCAGATAAAACATGGGGTAACGATGGCAGCGGTGATTTTCATCACCAAGGCGGCCGCAGTGCCGTTTCTTTAAAAACGTACCTTACGTTTACTGGCCCTCGTGTGAACATCTGAGCAGGATTGTCGCTTCTGGTGGAGTGACATCTATAGATCAGGTTCAGTCCTTACTATACCACACGAGTTTATCCGGAAATGTCCTTTTTCGTAAACCAAGTCCAGCCACCTTGTGTAGAGTTGAATGGTGGAATATAGAACAGCTGCTACCGCTTTCCAACGCGTATCCGAAGGTCTATGGGCACAATAACGCGGAATCAATTTCTTTAGAGAAAGCACGCGATAGGCCCTGTCGACGTACAAAGTTCGAGGGCGCGCACCCTACCGATGAATCGGGGCTTATACATGGCCGCGGTTAAAAGGTATAACAGCGGGGGAAAAAACCAATCAGAAACAAGCCAGCGTAAAACCTTCTCCCCTCTCACTCCCTTTCATCCACACACTCACACCCCCGTGCAAGTGCTAAAAAAATACGATGAAATTAAATATAAACAAAAAGACCGCGCCTCACGCGGTGAAGCTCGCCATTCCCTGCCGTCCAGCACCCGTGGCTAACTCTCCAGAGTTCGAAACACCTTGTCACGTACACGTTTCGGGCAATCAGATTATTTCGGCTTTTCTTTTTACCTAAAAAAAAAACTCCCCCCCCCCCCTTATACTTCAACGCTCCAAAGTAAAAAATGTATATAACTATATATAAATAAAGTAAAACGACTCAGTTATAATACTGTTTAACGCTGCCATGGACCGCAATGGACACATAGGAGCTATCGGAACCAACCCAATGCCGTATAAGTGTCACGTCACTTCCGAGAGCGACGCAGCGACGTGCCGGGTCGCCCTAATCACGTGATATGTTCACAGCGCTGGATTGGTTTGGATGCCCCGTAGTGTCCCGATACGGTCCATCATCGCATAGAAAAAAAAAAAGAAGAAGAAAAGAAGAGAAAAAGGAGCTGCTTATATGTAGGTGTCCCGTCCACAGCGCAGACAAACGCCTCAACAACCGGGCTGCTCAAAAAGGCCTCCCTTTCTCCCCTAAACGTCTGTTTGAAATCAGCGGTGCCGTTTTCAGCCGCCCAACAATCCTCGTCGAAAGCCCCCTTCCCGTGTCTGATCGCATTTCGTGCTACGTTGGGCACCCAACGCTCGCTCGGTGGTCGGCGCGCCCGGGTTTTGACCCTGCTCTCTCTCCCCCGGCGGCTTAGCGAACCCTCGTGCCACTGGCACCAACCGCTTGTGTACTACAATAAACTACCGAGGAGAGAACTGTGATATACACGTTCGCGGTTACAGTCACCTTGCATAGCCTTGATACGACCAGTGTCACTAAAACTGGAGTTGTGAAAGAATCAAGTTGTGCTAAAAAACTAAAATTCTATTTTTATTTTATTATATATTTTTATATTTTGCTGGAATTGTAAACTAGCGGGAAAATATGCGGGATTTATGAAATAAGTGTACAGCCATTACTGAATTACTTGAATAAGTTACTTCAGGTAAGTTACTTTGAACAAAAAGTTAAAAAACTTTTGTTCAACTATTAAATCAAACTTTTGCAACTATTAAATCACACATTTGCAACTATTATAAATCACACTTTGAAGATGCGATTTAATAGTTGCAACTACTTTATTTAAAAGCAGTAGCTAATTGCGAGTGAAATAATATACCCCTGTTTTGCGGGTAGTTAAAAGTCCTTCGGGACGAACCTTAAAAAGGCCGTGCAATGATACTGGGTAGGAATATTTCTCACTTTACACAAGCCTACTGCCACTATAGTCCGTTGCAACCTAAGAACGAAGGGCGAGGTAAGACGGGCCGGGGAGGAGGAAGCAGATGGGACGCTAAAGAGAGGAGGAGGTTCCCCCTCTCTTCTCCAGCGTTCTGTCTGTTTCCTCCTCCCCGGCCCTTCTTGCCCCGCATACCTTCTTGACGATTGACAATGCAATATATATATATGTATATACACATATATATATATATATATATATATATATATATATATGTTAGTATAACATTATTTTTTGGAAAAGGTGACATATTTTTGGAAGATGTTCAATGCACAGTAGTCACCCAATATACGGAACGCGCGAACTGTGTTTTTCTCGTGGCAGCACTATCCTGGAGGATGCTGAACGACGGCTCTTTGACGTAGTATTTTGGGAAGGCTTGTTGAGTGTTATGCCACAAAACCGTTGCTCGACTGCTATGGATAGCGCTGCCACGAGAAAACGCAGAGTCCGCGTGTTCTGCACACGTTTGGTGAACATTGCCCAGTCACAATCCTATAGTCATCTTGATATGTCATGTCATTGAATGGTATCGAGATCGCGTTTTATGCGTGCCGTCTCCAATGCCTTTTGCGTGTGCTCTGGCTTCGGCAATGTATACACCATTCGCACAAATTCAAAAGGCAGCACCCGCTTCGCTCAACAATTTATGAGAACGCAACATAACGAGAATTGGCAGCAGGAGGTACGGGGAGCGGATAAAAAACGGCGCACCCTTTCTTTTTTTTTTTTTTAATCTTTGCGTTTCGTATGTTAAATTGCGGAATGCCTTGTCGACGAACCTGTGGATAGTCTACAAGATGCACTTGCAAGAGCCTATGTTTCAGCACCGTCACCCACGCGTGCCAACGAAGAGAGACGGGGGAAAAGGGGGGGGGGGGGGGGGGGGTTAGCGCACACAAACCAAACACCGCATCTGCTTAATGTAGAACTTTCCCCGAATGTAAAGTGCGTCGTCAGGCTCCTCTCAAACAAGACCGCGGTCCCAACGTGCACGGTGCACGCCTTGCGGCTTCGTGCGCCGGTGCGCGGTGTTCCGCGTTATCGAACAATGATGTTCAGCATCGGGCCCCCACGGTTCCCCAGACTTCAGCATCTGAAACGGAGAGGAGGAAGTGGGGAGGGGCCCAAACAGGGAGGGGGATGTTATAGACTGCCAAAGGGGCAGCGCGTCTCAATCGAGGTTGTGAGCGCATTAAAGTGGCCCCCGCTCCTTCTGCTCGATTTTACGGCAAGGTGAATCCAGAGCACACTCTTCTTTTCTTTTCTCTTTTCTAGCAATGCACTTTTATTCTTCTTTTTTTTCGCGTAAAGAGATGAATGAAAACGAACAAGAATTGACAGCAGGAGGTACGTGTAGGGAGAGGACAGAGGGTGGCAACCCCCCCCCTTTTTTCCCCCTTTTTCTTGTGTTTTTCGATCGTGACGCGTCCTGTGTTGGTCTGTGCAATATGCCTTGTCGATGAACCGGTACATAGCGTACAAGCTTCATGCACTTACAAGAGCGCGCGCTGGAGGGTTCTCGCCTGGATAGCCCCAGCACGGTGAGCTCCAGGCTTCACTTGTGAAGTTACGTGCGCCGTCTGTATACAGACTGCCCCCCGCACGAGGGCAATAGCCGTATAGGGGGCGCTCTCCTTTATTATACCCTTTTCAAACCACCGTCAAGCAACATTGGCAGTCGCCATTCCTGGGGCACAAAGCGTCTGATTGGATCCGAGTCCATCACCGAATGCTGACGCAACACTCGTTCTTGACCCGAGCTGAAGCCGAGTTCGCGCCGAACGCTCGAGGAGTCCTCGCGTCCAATAGACGCTCGTGCCCAAACAATGGCGCGGGCGCCGATCGATAAACATGGCACACGTAAAGGGGTCTATCAGAGCGACCAGATAACCTCCTCATATACAGATTATCGGCACTCCATTCCTCCCCAAATTTCTTCTGAGCTTCGGATGCGCTGTCAGGAAGCTCGGGCAATATTTGTGTCGTTCCGTCGCTGAGTATTTTGAAACATTTCTGGAGGACGGAAGAGCGTTTTTTTTTTTTTTTGCATTTCACATAAAGCATTACATAACTGGCAACAGTGGTCTTAACCGCCAATAGGGCTGAAGCGCACGTTGCTCACGAAGTGTGGCTATGCGACGAGCACGAACAGGGTATAGGAAGACTGAAAGACAACAACGCTTTTGTCTGCCAGTCTTCCTTCACTCCGATCGTGTCGTTGCACTCTTTGTATATATACCCTAAAGGATGGACTATATCAACTAGCCAAATCGTCCACGTTATTCGACAATATATACTTCGTTTCAGTTGAATTTCAGACGCAAGCGACGCTATATGCACGAGCCGATGGGACCCTTGAAGCAGCCTCAAAAGTGCAAGTCAGTGGGCGTTTTCTGTTTATGATTGGTCCGGCGATGATATAAAAAAGGTACAGAAACATGACCAGCCCCATATGGTGGTGCCCTTTTGACCCCGTCTGATTGGTGAATAGAATGAAGCGAATAGAGTGATGTGCAAAGAAGCACATGAATGCATGCGCAATCGAATGCATCCGGAGGCCATTCCCACGTATATATGCACACGTCGACAGTGGAGCATCAAACGTCTGCAACGGTTATAATACCACGCGCAACGGAACCGGTATACCACCGCTGCAAGCCACGCCGGTATATAGTATATAATATATTTGATTCCGCATGCTCCTTCGGGCGAATAAAATTACGCAAGCACGTCTTTACCATATGCCGCGCTAAACGCCCGGTCCCTAATCCTCAATCCCGCGCGGCCGCCCTACCCACGGCCCATCCCTAAACCTTTATCGGACGTGCTCTTACAATCGAACAAACTCGTCTTTTATTGCGATTTATACAGACCGAGAGACACCCCGCGAAGGGTCCCGATTCTTTTGAGGAAGGTCGCACAACGTATATACGATATACTGCACACAACGCGAATATTGAGATCGACGTGTTTTAAACCACCGAAGGATTAAGGCTTAGCAGCGTCTTTTGAACGATCGCTGCTCCACGACTGCCGTGACGCAGCACTTTCTAAAGGTCTCGCCGTCTCATGCATGCATAATTGAAGAGGACAGGGGGAACGCGTATATACAATGACGGGTTCTATAGTTTCACTCCTAAGCTGACAGTCCGGTGGAAGCTATAGGTGCCCGTTGGACCACTCATACGCCTATCTTTTATCACGTGATCGTGCTTTCCGCCATACCTGCAGCTGCAGGCGCAGAGAGCGGGGTCAGGTGACGAAGGAAAAGCGTCTGATTGGCCCGGCGAACTCGATCCTGCCATTCCACTGTCAGTTTTTGTGGGTGAACGGCGAGAACTAGAGACGTATGGATACGCGAGGTCGAACTGTTGAGAAGGAACTGCGAAATGTGCAGTTAAGTACGATACAGGAAATGGAATTCAATTTCCGCACCCCCGTCGGAAAGTTCAGGTGGACACAAATGCCTCTCTACTTCTTGGGGATCATCGTTACTAATGTTGACTTGTCCATATAAGAAATTCGAAATGTGAATTTCGCTCATGCGGCTTTCTGGGATATTTGTTTCTCGTAACGTGCTCAGTATATAGCCGCATCGAGTCCTTATAGGTAAATAACGGATAGCACTCTTCCTTGACGGAAGGATTGGTGCATGCTTTCCGACCTTTGGTTTGTAGTAGGGTGCCGTCATGTGCGCTTCGCTTAGGGTGATGACATTCTTTGTAGTACCCAATGCCGACAGCGAACGTAGCTGCCGTAGCACGCCGTAGCACCGTCAATGCCTGGTGCCGGGCAGAGCCGTATATGTAGAGAGTTTGGCCATTGGTTGAAAAGTATATAGGAGACAAATGAGGAGGCGCCATAGACCGAAAGCGGGCTAGCCGTGTTCCAAGGCGTTTTCACAAATTCGAAAGTGGCCAACCAGAAGCCGGAAATAATACCCTGGCGGTGGTCGCGAGAAACAATGAGTGCGTCGGAGTAGCTCTCGGTGACTGAAAATAGGGTGCACGTGATGTTTCAATCACGGTCATCCAGAATCATGGTGGAAGAGTGCGACTAGCGGAAAGATGGACATAATCCGTACGCCAAGCGCCGAGGGCCGGGAATTTACCGTCCGAGCGATCACACTCTGTCCGAGCAAAACAGAGTTGAGCGGCACATTCGTTTCTTACATCTCTCTGCATGATCATGATCAAAACATCACGTGCACCTATTTTCAACCACGAAGAGTTACTACACTTCACTCTTACGCGCTTATTAAAACCATATACCGAACATATACCTTTGATTAAAACAGTTTCTCGCTACCACCGTTGGGGATTCTTTTCGGTTTCTGGTTGGCCAAGAGAGCATATGTCAAGCCCACTTTCTGCGTCTGGTGCACGCCCCTGGCTCTGCCCGCGCCTCCATTGACCAAACTCTCTGTATACGGCTCTGGCGCGCGGACACGCGCTTGCTCGCGCTCAGAAACGAAAGGAAACAAAAGCGTCCAGAGCAGAATGGTCAGATATCATCACGCTAAGCAAAGCGCACTTGAGGCACCTAGTTCATCGAAGTTGCACTACACCGTTGCAGTGTCTAGTAAATCACAGCCCAGTACGCGCATGTTCGCCGCTTCGGAAAGCGAGCAAAGCGCGCGCCACACGCAAGGACGCTAAAATGGCACAAGTCAAAAGGTTAAAAAATGAAAAAAAAAATGACAATCACTATCGACAAAACTGAGATATCTTGTTGCCTTCGAGAAAGCAAAAACCGAATCCCCACAAAGTATTTTGATGACAAAGCTTCCGACGGTGGTAGAGGAAAGAAAATAAAGATTACCAGTTTCCTACCGTGTCGTTGTAAATTAATAGAGCACGCCCTGCTGAACGCAGGATGCACGCAATCACCTGACGTATTTGGTGTCCCGTGGCGTCACACTGTCGCTGTCGCGTGACGTCACGGTTTCACGTGACGTGATAGAATCGGGTGCCGCAATATCGCGATGTCACGTCATGGTGTCACACGACGTTTACGTGACACGACGAAAACTTTCTTCGCTAAATCAGCAAAGAAATTTCACATTGCACCACGTGACACTATATGACGTCATGCTCCCTTCCAAAACCTCGTCAATAACGGGAAAAAAAAGGATGGAGGTTGAAACTCTTTAAATCTTTTAGAGTTAGAGGCTAACCCCCTAATCCGTTATGACGACCGCAGCCGTCCTTTTAATGATCCGATCTGGACGTACGCCTTAATCCATAATCCTCGATCCGGCAAACCGCGACAACGTCTCACTCAGGTGCGAGACGGATTAGCGCCTAATCTCGCCCCACCCCCAAAAAAGTTTAGCCGCGCAGAACGGTCGCCAAGTACGCGAACCCCGCGAGGTCGCAAAGCGATCGCGGTCGCCCGCGCCGCTCTCCGAGATTTTAATCCGCGGATTACCGAACGTGCGGCGAAGGATATATGCAGGCCTGGGGCTGACAGCCAGAATCGTAAACCGGCCGAATAAGCGACGCGCCAAGTGTACGGACGGAGTCGACGCGACGCCACTGCGTTGTATGAACACGTGTATGCACACGATGCAACAGTTGCAAAGGTCCCCAAAAGTTCGATACACCATCACCGCGAGTTATGTCCCGTACAAAAGTAAAAAAGGACTTGCATTTCGATCTATCGATCAAGCCAAGCACTTTACTAGGAAGTAATCTAATGGCCTTGGTGCCGACAGCTTTTGCGTTGTTGACGCGCAGCTGAATAGAAGCGCCGAAGGACAGGGACAAGAAAGGTATAACGACAACACGGAGCGCGAAGCAACACGGAGCACTTTGTCCCATGTCCTTCGGCGCTTCTATCCAGTCATGAACCAACGAGCCCAACTGAACATTTTGTTGACGCGCAGCCTCGGGGTTTTCCCCTTCAGATTGGGGGGTCGCCGTCGTGTATTGCCGTGAAAACCCTTCGAGACAGCGGAGACAGCCGTCTCTGCTCTTTTGACGAATCCGGTATCTCGGTCAAACCGGCGGCAGCCCTCTCCTTCGATGCAGCGCTAAAGTGCGACGGCGTGGACAGCGCGATGCATATGCGTTCTCTCGAACACGAGGTTTCCAAACCGATCGGGGAGGATACGGTGCTGTAGGCGTCGTGTCTAATGTCAATGTGTGGACTAGGATGTGTTCTTCTAGTAAACTATTTGACCAAACCATCACATGCGGTACTGTGTTTTAAGAGGAAAACGCAGCCCACGCTGACGTCCAGCCTAGAGTCACTGTCCAGTCTTGGCACACGCCGACCTGTTTTAGCATCGACGGGTCCTTCTTTTGTACCATTTATTTTATTTTTTAGCAACCCAGTTCACCGGACAGCTGGAACGCGACCAGCTGCCCTGGGAGAGAACATCCCGTGGTCAGACTGCTTTGTGGTCGACCGTTCAAACGTCGGACGTATCCAACTTCACAGACAGACCACAATCTACCATTTTAGTAATAACTGGCGCCACCTGGCGAAAACAGGGGTTTCCGAGGATCTCCAGGATGAAACAAATGCTTGAATTACAAAGGAGAGGGAAGAAGCGTCTTAGAACGAACTTGGGGGCACAAATGTAAGTCACAAAGGGTTTTTGGCAAGTACAATCTGTAGATCACTGGAGGCTGTGAGCTTCCTTGGTCCGAGGGCTTCCTTATAGCTTCCTTGGTTGAGGGAGTGCCTGCGCTCGCTTGAGCACGTGCTCGCGTATTGTCATACCAGAGCATCCTGAACCGGCGAGTTCCGAAAATGGTTCATCACTGGTCCACATTCCGATTCACCAAAGTCGACCAGTCGATTCAGAATTATGAAGAGGTCATCCCTTCATCTTTCCCGCAAGACGACAACAAGCAGCAGGACGGGGACAGGTCGTGTGTGCATGGGTCCGCGGATGTCCCCTTTCTCGAACGAGCCCCGTCCCCGCAGCACCGCAGAAGGGGGACCACCCCGAGAGCGTGCACCCGCTGGCCCCGACGTCCCCTGCAAGCGACACCTCCCCCCGGCCCTAATCCCATCAGCGGCACACAAAGGGGTGCTGATCGCCTCTTTGGGTGCTCCAGAAGACTCGCGCGGGGCCACCGCCGACGAGACGCGCACCGAACTCAAATCCGCGTGCGCGCGGTTAGCTTCGACAATCCACGGGGGCCCTTTTCCGCGGCGGATTATGGACTCCAAGGAGGGGAGGCATAGAATCCGTGTGCCCGCGTTTCCACGAGGTTAAGGCTATTAAAGGTAGTCTACAGACTGACACCACTCGCGCTGCTCTCTCTCTCCTACCAACGGATCCCGCGTGCTGTCAGCGGATAGAGCCGTCTCTGAACGCCGCGTTTGCTGTGAAGGATTCGGGGGTAGCGATTACAACTGCATGGTACTATAGGCCGGGAAGGGAGTCAACGGTGCTTCGTTGCAGGCCGCTTTAGATTGTTAGTCGCCTCCGTGTTGCCCTATACGCTTTTTTCTTCTTCTTTTTATTCTCGTATATCGAGTAGAAAAGAACATCCCGCCCACCAATGCGACGAGGAACTCAGGGAGGACGTCAGAATGCCGAGCTCTGACTGCAATCATTAGTGGGTACACTTTGTCTACACTCACTCCTCGAACACCTTGTTGTCGTTGTTGTAATCATTAGACGGGAAAAGGGGAAATGCCCATGCGTAATTGTTATCCGCCCATCACGGGGGAAGGACTCACACGGGCAGGAGAGAGGAATAGCAGAAGTGAAAGGGGAATAGGTAGAAAGTTTTCAACGAGGTGGCAAACCAAGAAGTCGAATAGGTAACTGCGGATGTTGGGGGTAGGGTGCCTAAAACCCACGTTGAGTGGGGGGAAGCTCAAAATGTGCAAAGTGTGGTGAACTACGGGGATATATAAGTATTAGGACACAAAGTGTCACACCAGGCGGCCAAGTAGCATATCGTTCCACCCGCGATGTCGAATCGATACGACCGCAGTGTCATGGTTCTGCTCTCGCGGACATCACAGTTCAAGACTAACGCGTCAAATTGAAGCCATCGGTCGCAAACGACGTATCAAAGGAGCGATGCGACGCCACTTTCTCGGGAAACTCATGACCGCTCGATGGGTGAGCTCAGTTCGGCGTTTAGCCCCTTTCGGGAACATCAAACCTCGAGCACGTTCGATTGCCAAACGCCGGCGTCTGCAGCGTTCCCGTTCTGAACACAGAGAAGAGACGAAGGCAGCTTGCTTTGGGTGTATGCGGAGAAGCAACGTCGTCTGCTTCTTGCACAGGAGTGCCGGTGACGTCAAGCGACGCCGAGCTCTGATTGGCTGATTGAAATAAATAGTGGGTAGACCTCAATGCTATAGATGCCTTATAGTGTACGCCATATTTTTCAATCAGCCAATCAGAACTCGGCGTCGTTCTGTTGTCATCGCAACTCCTGTGCAGAGAAGCGGAGCGACTTGCTCTCCCGCATACTCATGTCATGCAGTCAGAGCTCGGCTTTCTGACAACCCCACGCGCTCCTATTTCTTCCTCTCTCTCAATTTATCGTCGCATAAAT
>JAZHYW010011501.1:0-57573 GCA_037355805.1 Ixodes ricinus | reverse complement strand
CACCTAAGGACGCGACGAAAGAACAAGGAGATAAACTGAAGGAAATGGGGAGGTCAGAGCAAATGGTGATGTCAGAGGTCTGGCTTCGGATTGAAAAGAACATTTGGTAGACGCAAAGTCCAGTTGCCTTTCTATCTATCCGCCGTCTCTCTCTAATCAGAGCGAAGAAGAGCATGGTCCACTTCCGGTGAAGGATCCGGGGTTGGAACGTCTTTGATTTGACCTCCTTAGCTCAATCAGTGGCTCTCCGTGTTGGGCTGATGGAGTAAGAGCCCCGGACAATGGCTTGGAAGCCGCGGGTGGAATAAACTCTGTGACGCACACGCCACTACGCCGAAAATGCTAATGTTGTCGACGTGATTTGACTAGCAAAGTTGAGGGCAATTGATGAGCGCCTGAAGTTTTTATTTGATTTTCATTGTCGGAGCATAACGTACAACACTGCATAAATAAAAAGGTCAGCTTGTAGAGGCTCTTCCGAAACCATGTGGGAGGATTGGCACCTGCTACGCGGTATGAGCACATAGACAGCTCATTCTGCCATTGTTCACCCCCCCCCTCCCAATCCCCCCCCTTCCCGGCCTGCCTTGGGATGGGAACCCGTCTTCCCGGGAACGGTCGTCTTGGGGAGAGCCAAATCTGAGGCGGGGTAAGGGATGTGTGCTGCATCCGAACTGCGCGCCGTGCCCGCGCTGTGTTTTCTGTGAACACAAGAATTTATTTCGGCAGATAAAAAGGGGTTCATGTCCGGGGCACGGCTTGCTTGTACAGCAGAGTTTGCGAACAATGGAATCAACGGCGTCTCCAGTCTTTAAGCGGCAGAGCTAGAGGGGACTGTAGACTGCAATGTTCTGCATATCGGCAATACTGCAATCACAGCGATGGTCAACAAGACTCAAGATGCCGGACAAACACTGGGAACCACGTTGTTCCGGTTGATGTTCACGCCCTATTTTTTTATTGAAATCCAGAATAAGATATTGAGAATTGACTGTTTTTTTATTGTCGGGCCTCCAAGTCAAACAGGTGGGAGGGTTCACTGCATGAAAAGTACATGTGACATGACGCTGAAGGGAAACGCGCGAAAGTGGTATACAACAATGCTTCGTGCGACGAATGCACCAATTACATAGAACATCTTGGATGATGCTCTCTAGGAAGCGTTGAGGAACCGGAGTACGAGGGAGGGGGCCCACCTGTGCCTCACCCAGCGCTTCCAGTTGCCGTCAGAGCTACCCAAGCGGTACTTATGAAACGTGCTGCAACACTGCGTTCCTGTGAGCAAGAACATGGCGGAGGACGAGAAGCTCCGACAGCTGATCCCCGAATTGAGACAACAAATGCTGAAACGAGGGCTCCTGGCAACCATACAGACAACCGCAGGCTTTTTTGCAGGCTACAGCGTCTGATCCAGGCAAGCCAAATGACCCAGCACAGTATATGGGCCGTGCCATCGTACGCCTTGCCAGAATAAAGAATCCCTTCGCCCCAACACGTGAACCAGGCAGCACGCGGTCACCAAGTTTCACCGGACCTCCGAGAGGAGCTTTGCAGGCGGCAGTGGTTCCCGACCTGTACCAACAGCTTTCAACGTCTCCATCACTGACGGAGATTACGTCTGTTCTCAAACTACAGTCGCCGGTAGGCAATTTATTTAGAACTTTGACAGATATACTCAGACCCCTTGAGGCAAATGGCATGACATCCACTTTCCCTTGACGGACGACGCGCGCCACAAACGCAAAACCTATTTTTTTAGGCGAGCGAGGGTGTAAGTCCAGAGGAGCTAACAAAAAGCAACGATATGTCAGAAAACAACCCTGTTCGCGTTTGAGGCCACCGCTCAGAGAACCAAAAGTTGTTTAGCTTTTCGTGACGTTCACAGACTCCTTGCTACGCTCCGGTGGCTGTTCATCTGGAGCAGACATCCCTTATTTTCGACACCAGGTCGGCGATAACTTTGATTTCAGAAACGTATCCTACGACAGCGACTCCGCTTTAATGTGCTGCACCTTGGGGGTCAGTGCGAGGGTAGTCAGTGGCGCTTTAACTATTCCACGATGTAATGCTGAACTGAAAATCACAGTCGAAGCGAAAGCAGTTTTAGAAAGTTTTTTTTATAATTGCAAGATTTGACAACAATGTGCTGTATGGCCTGCCATTTCGACGAGGTGCGAGCGTGGTGCTGATTTTTTGCCAAGTGAATTCACGTACTGAGCCAAAAGTTTGAACTGGAGGATGATAAACCTGCGAGTAAAATGCACCTGTCTAAACCTGCGTAGAGATCCGCACGGCGCCTCACTCTAAAGCGGTTGTTGCAGCAAAATCCAAACGTTGATGGTGTTGACTTAATCGAACTCACACCCACTAATCCTTCAAAAGACCGACCAGTGATAGCTCAAACCATCAGGGAAGTTCGCAGTACAGATGCTACGTGCGTCTAGCCAGTCTCAAGACAGCCGACCTTTTCACAGTCAAAGCTAAGAATGTCAGGTGTGCAATTCCATCACCTACGTCCAGTTAACAGTCGCCGCTGCACAATCCACGAAGATTTATGGAGCCAGAAACAACATGCATTCCGAGGCCAACTTGAGGCAGTTGAGAGGGGACACCTGGAAGATCTTGTCCGCGTGTACGGTACATTTGCGCCTCACCGGTTACTCCACCTAGCCGAACTCAAGTGGTGACTCACGGCGTCAATACCTGCAACGCTGCCCCGCTTCGACAGAACCCCCATTCACACTACCCATATGAGCACACTGTTATCCAGGTGTGACGCCAGAATCGTTGAGTTCATAATCATCGCCAGTTTTCTTCATCAAGAATAAAATTAGACTTAGAAATTCTGAGTGAATATGTGTTGACTGTATGAGCTGACCATGAAGGATGTGCTACCATTGACAAGAATCGACGACATAATAAGTGCCCTACACGGAGTGAATTACATTTTGACGCTTGACTTGGACAGTGAATATCGGCAGGTTGCCATCTATAAAAAGGATAAGAAAAAGGAGGTCTTTTCTCGCAGTTTAAAAAAGTATGGGTTCAATTTCGTCCCATTCGATATCTGCAACACCCAAGCGACATTCCAGCGCACGATAAGTTTGGACGTGTCAACTATGCTGTGGAATGTTGGACTTGCTTACTAGACGACACTGCATGAACTTCAAGATGTCTTATATGTCCTTGACGAAACCAATCTTTGTCTGCAGCCTCCTAAATGTTCCATTGGTGCCAAGAAAATCTGCTACCTAAGTCTTGTTATTATGAACTGAGTAACAGTCAAGCTTGAACCGGAGAAGATGACGGCGATGAGGAATTTCGGGGTGTAAACATTGATGTGAAACGAGCAAAACTTTCTCGAATTGTGTAGCTACAAGAGAAGATCCATGCTGGGCTTTGCAGGCATCCCAACGTCCCTCGTAGAGCTCACCCACAAACAGGCAGCTGTTCTCATGAATAACGCCCGTGATCAGATTTCTGAGTCACTAAATGAACGTTTCACTACGTTCCTTATTCAGTGTCACTTTGCTACACACCTTTTAACTGATGTTCATAAAGATGCCTGGGGCTATGGGAACGGCGCAGTCCTTGTCCAGAGGAAAAAAGGCAAGGATAGGGTTTTCGCGTACTTTCGTCGTCACCTGGATTGAACGTAACACAACTACCCAAAGGTGGAGCGGGAATGTGTATAAGTCGTGTATGCATGCAAACAATTCCGACCGTACATTTTCGATAGCCAAATTACAATCATCACGGGTCATATTATTCTGACATAGTAATGAATGCCGAAATTCCTAACGGCAGCCTCGTGTGATGTAATATTTTGCTACAGGAGTATAATGCAACCGTGAAGCACAGCAAAGGCTAAACGAAAATTACCGCCGGTGCCCTCTCACGCTTACGCGTGGAAGAGCTGACCAGTGACGGCGAGACTGAGTGCTCGCTGGTAGACATGGGTAAGACCGACGTGGGTAAAATGCAGAGGATAGGTTCTTCAGAATACTCATCAACCATCTCGCGCGGCCGGGTACGACTGTCATTAGAAAGACGAAGTGGGTTGCACGCGCTTTTCACCTGATTGGTGGAGTTTTGTATCGACGGGCCAGAAGATTCGAGAACCCCTCGGTCTAGCTTGGCTGTCCCCCGCAAGCTTGTAAAGTAAGTCCCGTTATCGTGACAGGATTACTTGACCACCGGGCATTTGGGAGTCTATTATGCCTAGGAAAAATTGTGCCAGAGGTTTTACAGGCCGAAGATGTTTGTGGCCATACGCGGTCATAAGTTTTCGTGCCGGGATTGCCAGACGAATAAGGCGACTTCCCTGACGACCGCTGCAAAACCTCAGCCGATACCACATAGCACCAAGCCATGCCGAGAGTTGTGCTTGGACTTTCTGCTCCGCTTACTAAGACGGCCGAGGCTAACCGCTACTTCATCGCCATGACGGAGTACCATACTATTCACGTAGAGGCGGTCGCCAATGCTAATGCCACCTCGGGGAGCGTCGCACGGCACTTTTTTCAAAAGCTTCGTTCGTCTTCACGGAACACCCTTAAGTGTAATCACCAATAGGGGAAAACACTTTGTTGCTGACAGGAAATAATAACTCTTCAAACGAACCGCAACGAATCACCACCGGACCGCTGCCTACCAGCTGAAGACGAACCCGTTGTGTGAGAGATTTAATTGTACCTTTGCACATATGAGCAGCATACATGTGTCGAAGGATTACCCTGACGGGGATTCATTCCTTTTCACCCGGCGTTTCGATATAACCGATATGTGCATGACATGACATAGTTTACACATGTCTTCCTGATAGAAGAACTCGAGGCGACACTACCTCTTGGTGCGGTGCTTCGGTTATAGTGCGAAGACACACATGCGCCGAGAGACGGGGAGGTGCTGGAAGGGTGGAAAAGGGGACGAGCGCTCGTTTTCGCTTGGGAGCTCGACGCAGAGCAAAGAAACAAACGGTGGTATGGTCTTACCTGACGGGAACCCACATTTCACAGAGAAGACTTCGTCTATATCTGTTCGCCCGTTCGCTAGCGGAGATGGAGCACGGAGGTCCTACACCATTGTCGCGAACTTTTCAAGCTGCTTCGACAACCGTACCCAATAACTGAGAAATTGTCGACCGTAGCAACTCTATTTATTTTGCAACGGCGCGTTCTAATGCACCTTTTATATTTCTCTAATAAAATGCAGAGGCCTCTTCCACGTCCCTCGCACAAGCCAGTATTGGCGTTTAAGGAATTTTTATTTGAACTCAATTTTAATAAGTAAACAAAGTTTGATTGATTGATGAAGATTACTGTACAAAAAAGAACATTGTAAGCGTGGCGCGGCTAAAGCCTTACCAGAAACGTTTGAAGGACTCTAAAGGAGACACCGCAAGCGCTGTGGACAGCTGAACGCAACTCGACGAGGCGAGTGATGGTGACGGGAGTTTCTAGGAGAGTTTTTATGCACTAGACGCACCCACCGGCGCGACCCAATCGCGGGCTCAGGAAGCGGCTGTTAGTGGAGCAACTGCTAACACTCCAGGACCTGTACTGTGAAAAATTGCAAGAATGATAGGAAAAACAACCGGGTGCAAAAACTCTTGAGTGATGCGACTTCTCTCAAATTCGCAACTTTTGCGAGAACAATTCGTTAATTTTTTTAAGTGTTCCAGAGGTTTTTTTTTCAAGTGTAGCGTTGGGATGTTCGATCTTTGTGTTTTTCAAAAGTGTAGATTTGTCATGATGCCTAATAGTAGTATTTTTTTTCAAAGGCACCATTCCTGCAACATTTGATGATTGTCGAAGTTATTTTTAGAATTGACATGTTTGTGATGTATTCCTTCGCATGTTGGAAAATTTTGAAATGGGAGATGATTGCCTCCACTGAAAGTGGGACCTCTCACCTAAATGGAAGAAGCTTAGATCCTACAACACAACCTGAAAAACAAAAAAAAACAAAAGAACTGCTGCGTGTGGGGCGCGAAGTGTTGGCTAGGAGAGGCTGTCCCAAAACCGGGCGGCGGGGCGGACCCCTTCTGTCCTCGGGGATGCGCATGTTGGCACCTCAAACTATCATTAGGAAGTTTTTGTAGATCGTTTTCGCCATCCCGCAACGCTCTCCAAAACCCGCTATGATACACGGAACTCTACAGTCAACGCCACCGGCGCGAAGGCGCAGTTTGCGGCTTTTTCGATGCGTAGGGCTTAGCGGAGGGTGGAACGAGGTCTACAAAAACTCCCTATTAAACGCCCCCGGTTGGCCCTAAAACAAAATATCGTCTGCAAGAAAAAAGGCCGTTTTTGTGAGATTTAAATTGGAGGCCGACCGACGGATGTTTCTACTGGCTGCGAACCGCGCGCCCAGTCAGCGCGAAGTGTTTCTATGTAACGACGTTAATTTATTTCGGTACTTAACAACAGCAGGGATTTTACACGAGATCTTATTAAGAAGCTCGTCAAGGCCTTGAATATCACGAACTTAAATCGAGAGCCCATGAAGTGGTCGTGATCAATACATGAGCTCCATTTGAATAAAGTTATCATGAAGCAGATCACGTGGTGGTCGCAGTAAGGCAATCTCCGTTACTGCGTCATTAAGTTTTCAGCAGTAACTAAAGTAATATCTGTTTTTTATGCTTGAAATTGCAACGAGAGAGAGTAGCTTCATGAACAGTGGCGTTGCTCGTAAGTTTAACTGGGCCGCAGTAGTGCCCGTAAGCTTGTACAAAGTAATTTGCATTTCAACTTAATAAATGTGTATTGTCCAGTCCTATTAGAGTTTTATTTAGAACTGCCAAAAATAATTCTAACTTGGAACCGTATTTTCTTGAAATGTTTCGTGGATTTGTTCATGCGCGGTTATAAATGGCTGCGCAATATTATTTTGCGTGGAA
Source organism: Ixodes ricinus (assembly GCA_037355805.1). NCBI lineage: Eukaryota > Metazoa > Arthropoda > Arachnida > Ixodida > Ixodidae > Ixodes > Ixodes ricinus. The sequence goes on along the minus strand of JAZHYW010011501.1, from coordinate 50,669 downwards.
AATATTAAAAATATTTAAAAAAATGCCTCTCTTCTCACCTTCCATTTCAGTGTCTCAGGGTCATCATATGCCAGCGCATATTCCGCCAGAGTGTTATATCCGAAGCGGGTGTGCTGGGGAAGACTATAGTCAGTGGTTTGATAGTCGTTATCTGAATCGCATGCCTAGTAAAAAAGTACAAGGTATAAACAGTAAACATTGATTTTTCGCATAAGAATGCAGTTTTTCCCCAGACACCTTGAAATTTTGTTTCCCGGGCAGCACAAATAAAAACGGCCTTTTTTATGCCTAATATCAATTTCCTTCACGGCGTTAATTAGTGTAGAATTTTTTGTGGCTTTTAACTTCTTCTTTAGAGATTTTTGTTGTGTCAGGCATCACGAAAAATGCCACGTATAAACCAAACTACCGGAAGCGATGCCTGATTCTGGAATTTTATCGGAAACAGTGGCCCAAAAAACCAGGTGACAACCCAACTTCCAAGCAGTAAAGAATAACCCTTCCACTAACTTGCCAGTTTATGGCCGAAATACCCAAACTCTGGTTAAATGATACGTTAAATTTAGTTATGCATTACGTTTTGGGAGGTTTTCAAATCCTAACCTTTACAACGAACATAAAATGTTGGCCAACTAACAATCTTAATTGGGCTTTGGTACGTCTTATTTTACTATGCGTAAGGTGTGGAAATCTTTAGATTCTTTGACTGTATATTTGCTAAGAAATAAACATTCTTAATTGAGATCCTCCAAAAAATATTACTTTTCAATTTAAAGCAGGTAAGCCCTTCAGAAAGGTATGAAGTCTCACATAAACTTCACGTTTTAGACCTTGCTTGAGAACAGATATGGTGGGTATTCCCGAAGAGAATTAAACTTTATCAAACTAAAGTGTAACTATCGTATTATGCGAAAAATATATGTTTTGAATGCAGGAAAAGGTTTGAGAGCTGCTGCTCCAAACATTTTTGGTAAGAAGCCGATATGAATTACAGAAATAAACATGCCGAAAAGATCAGTTTGTGTTCTATTGGAAACTCATTTTTACTGTTTCTGCATTTTGGGATTCATCCAATATAAAATAAGATCCAAGCGTCAGTCAAATATATTGTATGCTGTTTGAAGGGACCATATAAAAAACTTCTCATGATGTTGGCTAAGATTTTGTACTTAGGTGGCTAAACATGTGCACAAAGCCTATCAAAACTTCACTTAACAATGTGATCTCAGCAAAAATTTAGTACTACAAAAATTGAAAAAATCTTCTTTAGTTCACAGTACAGCCACGACAGCCGAGACAAGTCACGGTAAATTCGTTTGGCATACTTTTCTCATTCACGCACTGTGGAGCGCGTGAACAGAAGAGCTCGGGAAAAAATAGATATCTGACCATTTTTATCCCAACATATTGTGCGGGAGCCGAGGGCGAAAGACGAGGCATAGGCCACGTGACCGGCGGTTGGCGGAGAAGGAATGAGGTGGCACTACACATTGCGGACTGAGCTAGGCTAGAGCTGGGCAAGAACGATGGAGCCGGACTTCCTGGCCTGGTTCATGGCGAACCCTGGAGCGGTCCACCAGCAAGGTTTGGAGACGAACCGGTGGAAACGGCGAGCCCTGGCCATCTGGCCTTGGCCACGACGATCCCGAGGTGGTTCCGCAGCGAGACTCGGGGTGTGATAGCCCTGGACTGCCAGCCTACGCAGTGCCGGCGGGTAAAAGGCGATCCGGAGGCCTCGACACAGACTCCGACTGCGAGCTCTGATCGGCGGGCGACAACAAGGGTCGGTGTGCCTGAACTGGCGGCACTCGACGACGGGCAACCGAGATGTACAGAAAACCCATTCGCTGCCTTCTGGTTGTTATGTCAATCCCTTGGTGACGAGCGAAACGCATACAAATCGGGCGGCGATTATTAGTAGAGCGAACTCTATAACAATAATCCCACTTTAAAATGGCGCCTACGTGGGGCCCGTTCGGTATGCCTCTACTTCTAGTCATCCCCAGGCTGTTGCACGGATTCGTTGAGCTGGTTTTTCACTAAAGCTAACGATGCCTGTTGAGACAAAGTATGTTTGAATTCCGGAGACTTGTCTCACAGCAGAGCTCAGCAGGTATCTCCTTGAACCGAGTACTTAAAGGGCTCGAAGAACGAGGTTGCGGACGTGCTTTATCGGGTACCCCAGAATAATCGTTGGGTAGAGACGAGGAGTGTGTTTAAGATATAAGAAAGTCGTATTCGAAGGCATAGGAGAGGCACGGCATGTTCGCTGGAAGGCCGGATAACGACTAGCATGAGGGGAACAGCCACTACTCATTGCAGAATCAGTATTTAGGCTTGGAGTGACGCGGAAAGCAGTAAGCGCTTGTCGAAGGCCTGGGTGCAGATGTTTTCTTTTCAGCGGGTGTCGGAAAGATTGCGAAAATGGCAGTCGACACCGGGAACACTGGATGGCGGAATTGTCACCGGGTGTCGGGTAAACTGGCGGAAATTGCGCTTGACACCGGGAGCGCTGGCAGGGGAATTAATGAGCACTATGATTTGTAACAGCTGGGCCGAAGCGGCCAGTTGCTTCGCGTCACCACACCAATCTACGAAAGGCAGAAGCCTTTTATAGCATAATGTTTCGGCTTAACTCTTGCCGGTAGTGGCAGTGAGTGCAAAACTTTCCATAATTTCTGTTGCGTCACGACGTGGCCGGGGATGAGGCGGTAGACATTTAGGCGGCTTGTAGCTGTCAAGTTTGCCTTGAAGCAAACTGGACAGTTTGCCTCAAGGTAAACTGTCCAGTTTGCCTTGGACATGGCAAGTTTAGCTTTTCTCTGGTCCGCCACCGTTGTGCCAAGTAAATGCCAGACTTGAGCCAAACCTTCCAAAGCAACGCCTAATTTGAATATGCCGGACATGCCAAGTTTGGCCTTTCTCTGGTGCGCCACAGTTCTGCCAAAGTAAATGCCAAACTTGAACCCTAACTGCCAAAGCAACACCTAATTCGGCTATTTCGGCCACGCCGAGTTTGGCTTTTCTCTGGTCCGCCACAGTTGTGCCAAAGTAAGTGCCAGACCTGAACACTAACTGCCAAACCAACGCCTAATTCGGGTAATTCGGCCACGCCGAGTTTGGCTTTTTTTGGTCCGCCACAGTTGTACCGAAGTAAGTGCCAGACTTGAGCCATAACTGCCAAAGCCACGCCTGATTTGGGTATTTCGGACATGCCAAGTTTGGCTTTTCTCTGGTGCGCCACAGATTTGTAAAAGTAAGTGCCAGACTTGAGCCATAACTGCCACACTAAACCTTCATTTGGCGATTCGGGGAATGCCGAAGTTTGGCTCTTCTCTGGTTATCCACTGAAGTGCCAAATAAGTGCCAAAAGTGGAAAAGCAAGCCGAGAGGCCTGCCCAAGTCTGGAATATCTCTGGTGTGTCACAGAAGTGCTCTTTGACGCGCCCCAGAAGACAATTAAATAAGAGTTGGAAACACGATGGTTTGATGTCATCACCTCCGTTCCGTAGCAGATTGCAATACTTTGCAGTATCGTGCCAGTACCGGCCGAAAGTCGGTTCGAATATCGCTCAAATGTCCAGTTGGTCACCACAGTTTGATACCCGGCAGGTACTGCCGTACAGCCGTTTTACCCCGGCCTAGCGTTCGCGCAATATTGTGCGAATACTCTTCGATGCGTCTGCTCCGTATTGGGCGAACGTCGTGTAAGTATGTGTACTTGCATATCATTTGTTGCATGTCCAATCACAAATACGGGCAAACAATTTTTTTCGATCGCTCCCAGCAGTTTATTAAACCACAATCATTGCACACAGTGTATTCTCGACATATTTACAATGATCACACTTCTCTGTAAAACGAAAAGCAAATTTCAGAACATAATTAACACTGTCCTCATGCCAAGCAAAGGTCATTACACAAAAACCGCGGAGATTGAGAGGAAAGCAAGACTACTATCAGAAATATGCTTGCAGTGTACTTTCTAATAAAAGAGCGATATCATGTAATCCATGATAGATGCATAATCCAACTCACGCAAACCACAAACACACTCGACTAAGAAGGTTGCGCACATTCAACTGACGTCTCGTCCTCGGCGAAGATTAGTTTTTGTCGAAGCGTGTCCAACAAACACATCACAAGAATTCCAGGAACTCCGGTGAAAAGAAATGGCTGTAACCGAAAAATTGGCATGGACGTATTCCGGCCGTTTACGACGACAAAACACGGCCGCGTCTGCAACGCACGAAAGCAACAGAACACTGAAGAGCGCATTTCGAAAACCGGACCTACGTGGCCCGCCTATTTTTATAACTATGGCAAACGGCGAAGACAACAGCCTCAGAGATCCCATCAGCGTGACAGAGGGCGTCACGTGAAAAAATGTTCGTCCAAACGTTTTTGTCCTACGCGTCCTACGCAGAGAGGTCACGCGTTTCGCTCCACCCTTTCAATTCGCTTAAAGTGGCTGTCGCGCTGGCTGACAGCCACACGAAGACAAGACACAAAAGCAGGTGGGGAGGATTTGCAAAAGGCGAGGTCGAAGGGGCATCAACAACGCAGCTGAGCTTCATCTGCCTTTTCGACGCTTTAGAGTAAACAAAAAGCAAGACAACTTATAAAAAAAAGGAAAAAAAAACCCTGCTGTACAGTTAAAGCTCCAAAAGAGAGAGTGTATCCCGACATGTTCAACAGTAGGGAAATAAGGGACAGGGCAATCCCAGCCCTTCTCAGCAATGAAATGAAACGTCATGAAAGGAAGGGCCGCTTCTGCCGGTGACCTTGTCGCCTTGCCCAGTCTGTCAGCGTTCGGCTTCCATTGTGGGCCTCAGAAAGATGATCTCCTTTCTTGAGAGCAAAATGAAAGGTGTGCTTATGTTTTGCGGGCTTGTCGCCACCCGATAGGCCTCAATTATTTTTCTCCCGACTCGCTCGCAGTGGCCTCCCATGGCTGTCGGGCCGGCGAAATTTGGAGCGCAGCCGGGCCGTATTCTCCCGCGAATGACGATCGGGTGCTGAGAATCCGTAGGAGCTTTTTCGGCGTCTGTTTCATGTTCTCGGAGTCGGTCATTGAGGCATCGCCCCGTTTGCCCGATGTACCTTGCCCCACATGACAGGGGATCTCGTACACTTCCGCCGCTTCCTCTCCTTCCCCCAAGATTTCCCCTTTTCGTACTCCCACGGAGCGGGCGTGCTTTGAACTTGAAGCCGAAAATAAATGTTGTTGAAGTTGAAATATCGTCCTGTCTGTATCGTCCCTTATGTGTCTCAACTTTCCAAATGTTCAAAAAGTACCAACACGCTAAAATAGTGCCAGTTTCGAGATTTTCTTTTAATTCCCCAAGTGTGATGCGGGAGCGCGGCCACAGGGCCCCGGTCGTTTTCGCTCTTTGTTATCGCTAGGATTTGACAGTGCTCAATCACAATGCAAGACAAGCACAGAGCCATGCTCGCTTTTGCAGCCGCCTAATAATGATATCTGTTGAGGAGAGGCAGCACTAGCTCGATGGCAGCACTTTCTGTAAAGGCGCATTCACACCGGGAATGTAAGCAGTCGCGCGATGCGACTAAATCGCATTGCAGAAAAAAATTACATGGTCACTCTGCCGTGCGCGATGAGCGAGTCCAACGCCTTCGTTGGCGAGTCGCTTCTCAGAAACTCTCGCTCTGAACGCCGTTGATCGGCTCAGCCTCTCCGCGACTAGATCGCATCGCAAAAAGTCGGGTCAGCAAGCGACTGCCCAAATCGCGTCGCTTTTTGCCCGCGATGGTCGCTTTTGCAATGAAACTTTTCGCGCGACTAGATCGCGACTAGTCTCAAGGCGCGTCCCGATAATGGCGTGTGCACCAATGCGCGAGTACAACATCCGGCACAATTTACATTTGCAAAGCCTGGTCCAGCCGCGGCAAAATATTCAGCCAACCTTTGGACTGGAGAAATCAAGAGGCACCCAAAATAAGATAAAGTGGTCAGCCGAATAAAGCTTGATTTCTATTTAATTAAGACGAAATAACCGCCCGCGTATATCAAATACCTCATCAGCCGACCTCCAAGGCAGTAAGCCTAATTCTGGCACTTGTTTGGCAACTTTGGCGCGTAGCTGCCAGATAACAGCCGAACTTTCAGGAAGCGAAGCCTAACTTTTGCACTTGTTTGGCGACTTCCGCCCGTAGCTGCCAGAGGACAGCCGAACTCTCGGGAAGCGAAGCCTAACTTTGGCACTTGTTTGGCGACTTGGGCCCAAATATGCCACATGTCAGCCGAATTACAAAGTAGTAAGCCTAACTCTGACACATTTGTGGTGATTTTGGCCCGAATGTGCCAGATTACAGCCGAACTATCAAAAAGTGAAGCCTAACTTTGGCATTAGTTTGGCGATTTTGGCCCAAAAATCCCAAATGTCTGCCGAACTACCGGTTAGTAAGCCTAACTCTGGCATTTGTTAGGCGTTTTAGGCCCAAAGACGCCAGATGACAACCGAACTACCAGGCAGTGAAACCTAAGTTTGGCACTTGTTTTGCGAATTAGGGCCAAAATACCCAGACTGTTGCCAAGGGAAATCAGGTTTGGCTCTTCTTTGGCTTCTTCGGGCTTTTTAATGCCCTAAACTCCCAGACAAAAGCCCAGTTTTGGCCCAGAAGCCGGTGCTACCTTGATTCAAAATAAAAAGCTGTTGCTGTCAAAAAGGGTGCTCATTTGTTTCAAAACGAAATGTGCCATTACTTTACTTGCACTAAACAACATGGATATTGGCCGAGAGTTACAAACGAGGAACTTATCCCCCGCTTCATGAATAGGAGTTACTCTAGCAATTTTCCAGACTTCTGGCACTTCTGCTTTTGTAAGCTTTTTCTTAAGCGATATGGAGGTATTTCGGACACTATTCGACATATCTGTAAAGAAATGCCTACGGTATATCGTTTGGCCCAGTCGATTTTTTTGTGTCTAAGTGAAGAAAAGGAGAGAGGACTTCTATCTCGCTGGTGAACAGGTCTGGCTCTTCAATACCAGCGCCTAGGAACTCGCTTGCTTGGCCGCTAGAGCTAAGGAACACGGAAGCCATGTAATCATTAAAGGCTGTCGCAACGCAGTGAGGGTCCGTAATTTCTACTTTTCTCTGCGTTATTAACCGGGTCATTTTTGCATAAGATGCATCCAATATCTTCTCGTTTCGTTTCAGAGAAAGTCAGGCATTTTAACAATGTAGAAATGGTATTTATATAATTTTATATTTGTGCGTAGGTCCGTACATATAGACAGGAATATGCTGTGCCCAGTAAGGGCACACGTGCGTGCGAGTATCCTTGCACAACGTTTAAACTGATGAATTTTGCTTCTTATCCAAGGGCTCCGATTATTTATCATCTTTATTTTTGATATACGTATATCTAAATACATCTATGAACCGTAATTTTGAAGCACTACCATAGCTGCTCGACAGTAGTCAGATGATTGTTATAATTTGTGTAACGTGTGGGGAAAGCGATCATCGCAATGATTTGCAGGACACACTCAAGTGCTTAGCGTAGCGAGGCTTATACGTTTCGTTTCGCCAACACCCTACAATATGGCGGACTAACGCCAAAGATCCCCAGACGTCACGTCGGAGCCTATATGCAACTTCTTCCTTTATCAGTCACCAAATGGCCACCATTAGCGGGTCAAACTCATATTCTAAAAAGAAAACATGTCTTAGCTTGGCGAGACTGAATGTGAAAAAGGGCATATTTCATTCCCATTATTGAAGTGAAAGGCTAGGCATCGTTCGGAATTACTTCATAGAGAAAAATAGTTAGTTCACGTACGCAACTGCCTCTTGACAGAAATCGTTCGGTGCGCCTGTGACCGCACACAACGTACCACGTGGCAGCTTCTTTTCTCCCACATTATATGAAAACACACAAAAAACAGGAAAAGGAAGGAGAAACATGCAGCAAAATTTGTGGATACTGCCGGACTTTGTGTGATATCTTCTTTTGTTTATATTGCCGAGCAAATACCAACTAGCCCACTGTGTTTGCTTTTTACGTTCAGCTTTCGGCTATATTCAAGATACTCACTGATTCGCCAAATAAGAATTCAGCACAGTCGTTTCTATTCGAGTAACTTACACTGAATATTTCAGCAGGCATGGCTACGAAGCACCGCATTCCATAATAGTACCCTGTAAAAAAACTTCTTCTCTGGTACCACCACACCATCATCGAGAATGATATCATCAGTGATGATCTTCTGAATACATTTCTCTGTTCCGTGACGTAAGATAGGGCGTCGACCTGAAAAACGATATACATGTCATGAAAAGATAAAATAAAAATACAAACACGAGTGCGGCCCAGGAGGTATCTTTGGCAGCCTGCACTGCTGCTGCATATACCGGGCTCTTGCCTATACCTCGTTTCATGTTAAATCCGAGTACAAACACACTTCCATCAGATGTGATATATCATTCTTCGCGTTATTTTGTACTTAACAAAACACAGATGATGAAGTGCTACTCTATAATTTCAGAAGGTTCCTCTTTATGCTCACCCCAAATGTTCGACGCTCGAACATTCTTGACCGAATGTTCCAGACGCCGTGTGTAACGGCTCCCATAAAAATCATTGATGCAAGTGAGCACTGCCTTTATTTGTATTCATTGCTGGCACGCACTTCTTTGTAAATGTGGCAATCGAAACCAAAACCAAGTGACTCCTCTTTCTATCTAAATAGGTTTCATAACGTAATACGCGTAGTGTAGCGTGGATGAATTCTCAAACAATGTCTGAAATATATTTCTGAACTCCAATACGGCATCTTGAACAGTACACACAAACAGCGACACACCCCTCCCAACGAGTTGCAAAGGTCATTATTCCGCCGAAAAAAATATTTATATAAAACATAAGATGCAGTCTTACAGCACTTGTGTAATGCAGAACATAAATTTACTTTGACATACAGCGCACAAACGTGAGCCCGACGGTACAAACATTCCCGTTCGACTGGACAGCAAAGTGGTAAAACTTACTAAAATATCCAATGAGTTTGTTACTGACTACAGAAAAGAAATCAGTGTTTTCTTGGCCCTGATGAGAGACCTGATTTTTTTTTCTGTAGACTTTGATAAGCATTTTACCTTTATTATAAGTTATATACTTTGGGCTGAGATAATGAAGAGGATGCGGGGCCCGCGATTCTGGCCCATGCTCATGAGAAAAGGTCTAGATTGGGGCAGTTGCGCTTAATAGAAAGGAACGATGTCGTTTTTGCTCAAGCTCTACATCTAGAGCCCAACACGGAATCACATAAATGGCTTCGCGTCACACACTACGTAGAATTGTACGAAAAAGTTCTCACCAGCACAACTCAACTTTGTGCACGACCTATGATTCTATCTCGAGAACGACTTCCCCGACATCAATGTTCTGTCCAGTACCTCTTACGCAAGGTTCACTTAGCGACTTCGTGACCAGATTTGAGATGCTGTGCTGGAAGCTAAAGAAAGCATAAAGCTAGCATAACAGGATCGAAGGATAAAGTATGACCAAGGCAGGAGGTCTCTGGAGTTTCAGTTAGGAAACCGGGTTCATCGTCGCGGTCACCTATTGGGTAATACAGCCAGGGAATTGGCGGCATCCTTAGCGCCCCTCTGGGAAGGTCCTTTTAACGTTGTTTTATGAATCTCTCCTTGGGTATACAAACCACAGCGCCTCTAGGAGGAGTCTCTACCTGAGGCGGTCAACATTAGTGAAATGAGCCCCTTATTATGTCGAGACACGCGGGTCGCCCTATCGACGCCACAATAAAACGAATACACAAAAACGTACTGCATCACATATGGGGGTTTTGGTCACGAAGACATTTTCTACAGGCACGCCACCTCGGAACACTCGTGGACGCTCCCTCAGCGGTCCCGGAGGCATTCCTCTGGGTGGAATTTGCGCCGTTCTCGATCCCCTCGGTGCTTTAATTCTAACCCGAGTGGACTCTCCTGCGATGGCCGACGACATAATCGTTGTCGTCGACCCATCGACAGCGCCGTTGAGAGTATCTGGTACGTTATGGTGTCTGGGCGCCTCATCAACTTATTCTTCCGCTTTCTTCCCAACCATCCATTCGATGCCCCACGCTGAGCGAGCGATGCGCGCTTGACGTACCCTCGTAATACACGAAGAAACGCGCCGCTCTTCCACCTGTGCGGCTGCCTCTTCGCACATCATACCGAGGTCAACAACATGCCTGTCGTAAAGACCGTTGAAGCCATATCCGACGGGCTTCATCAGCCGACCTGGAGGCCGCACTAGTCATAATCACATAGTCGTCAACCGAGCATCTTCTACCTCCACCGAGGACGCAGACATCAAAGATATGGTGCAGTGAACACTAAACGCCCCTTCGCTATTTACGCTCTACGCCCATCCTCATATTCATGTCATCATAAACGCTGCCAGGAGAAACGCTCTAATTAAAGTTCGGCAAAGAAAGAGAAACAAAATGAGCACCAAGGACGTGTTTGGGCTAACAATTGCCTCCAGATAAATGTTCCTTTCCAGGGACACCCTGAAACGAACGGTACCATCTTCAAGTATGACAAATAAGCGCAGTTGGCTTTGATCCTTCATGTGGCAGCACTATAGAGAAATGTCGCGCCGCTCATCAGTGCCTTGAATAGGGACAATGACTGCACCAGTCATCTCACCTTTAAACGGATAAAGGATGTGGGGTTGAGACTATAAAAATAAGGGGAACGCGAAACTGACCCGCATGCTCGTGAGAGCACATGCAGTTCGGGCAGGTGCGCTTAAACAAGAACAGAACGTGATCGCTTTTGCATACACTCCACAAATCGCATTGTTACCAAGCCCCTCGTAAAACTTTAGGCAGCCAGTTGGACGTCAGTCCGCTGTACGTAGATTTGATATTTAGGGTGTATTAGAGGGGTCAAAGTGTTCACATTGGACCGTTTTTTTATAGTTTAACTAATATAAAAAGGAAGGATAAAATAAATACCATCCTATCTTGGTCAAGCAAACAACCATATTTTAAGGGATTGCGCCGACATCATACAGATTTAGTTCTCGCGTTCGCACAAATAGGGCGATTGAACTTTATGTTTTCGCAAATGATAGAACATAATATCAAACAAGAACAAGCCTAAAAATCCAGCGAACCACGATACAATTACTGCAGATATGCCATCCCACTAAAGACCCATCGCATCATGTGCGAACCTGCACAGCCTTCGCATCGCACCGAACCCGAGCAATCGATAGTCTCGAAACCCGACAGCCGACCAAAGGACCTTGTGACTAGGGCTAACCCAATATGGACTTTAAATGCTTTAAAGGAGGATCAATGAGCTGGAAAACGTCTTCGAATACCATCGGTCGACCGCGTTGGATGCCGAACTTTACGCGTATCCTATTAAAAATCCCTCTATGGGCCTACCAGAATTTATGAAATTGTGTGACATATCTATCAATTTTTATGTGTTTGAGACGTTATTCAAAGTTTTCTGAGGGCTTGACGTACCCTTTGAAAATTCGTAAAGGGGATAAGAGACCTGTCATAGCTTTTTAAGTGTCCTATGGGGTTTGTCCAAATCGTATTCGTGAAACCGCAGTTCTCATCAAAATCGTTTTACCGAGTTTGTAGAAAGGATCACCGTATACTTCAAGATATATTCTATCGACAAAACCACTCGGCTCTTGAGTATTGGGTTGTGGAGCGACTTTTGAAAATTGAGGAGACGTTCCCTGGTTCCTTTCCGTCCGGGCGCGGCCCCAGCAAAAGAAAAATGAGCGCACACGAAAAACCCGTCGCTCCCCTTCAGTTCAGTTTTGAAAGCTTTCCACTCCTTCCCCCTCGCACTGTTTTATTCGTAAAGTCATCTATCGCGAGGGAGAGAAGGTGCGGTTGAAAACTGGGGAGGGACGTCCTGCTGTTTGTTCCTAAATAAACTGTTTCAGTTAGTCCCAAGACAGACTTTGTCTGAAGCTCGTCGCCCTTCTTTCTTCGCCCTCAACCAGCGCAAACTAAATGCACAACAACAAACTGACGCACTGTTTGGGCTTCCCGTCCTATGCGTGCAATCTATCTTCAAAGCAGATGGACGTGCGGATTATGATTCTCTCAGTGACGTGTTTGCGACTCTTTGTCCGTCCGGCTTCCGAAGCACCTAGCGAGAGAAAAGGACGAAGGGGACGGCATCGTGTCTGTGCTCAGGATTTCTCAACGGCGTCGGATGTTTGTTGCGCTTTCGTTGTTTTCGCTAAACGTGCTACTAACACTGTTATGTGTTTGTGTGGGGCACTTGCTCGGTTTTTAGTAGTTGAACAACCGTAAATCTGAGGAATTCGCCGAACAGCATTGTGAGCATCTTGTAAAAAGCTTTTCGTTCATAGCTTCTTGCGCACGGGTTTGAGAAAGCGTTCGTGCTTATTGTATTTTTGAGCTAAAACATAAATAGAAAACTTGATGTCTATAATAAACGTCCATTTAAAGTTTAAGCTACATGTTTGTTTTATGGTTCAAAGTGAATTGAGCGTCTAAATAGCTGACGTGCTGAAGTTGTCCGAAAGGCTGAAGGGGTTTGACGGGCTAAAGGGTTTTAAAATGCTGAGAGGGTCTCAAAACGTATCAGGACTGAATAGTGTTTTTTTACTAGGGTAACCTGACTTGCATGGGACGTTGCGGCGCGAAGGCTTGGTAAGGTAAGTAATGAATGTGTATCTCACCACACATTTTTATGTGACTGCTACCTTTAGGAGAAGAATATTGACCTACAGTTTGAGCAATACTTTGTATAAACATTAAATATTAAAAGATCGTACCATAAAAATTAATTTAACGCTTGAGAGTTTCTCATAATTATTGGGAAGAAAGAGTGAGAGGGTTTGACGTGGAAATACATTTCCAAACTTGCTCACTACGTAATAACAAAACGCAAAGAAGAGGACAAAAAAAAAGGTAACCGAATGTAGACAGCGCAACACGGGCCCGCTGAACAGGCTGCCGCCACCTCCGACTCGGTATTTCATCGCTCTTTACATCTTAGTTCGGATATCATAGCCACTGACCACACCGACTGAATGCGTAAGTTTGACTGTCCATTTTTTCATCACCCCCATAGTGTCTTATACAATTCAATTTTTTTTTTCAACAATAAATATGTTTCTTTTTTTATAGCTGTAATGATGCAAACTGGTAAAATATGAAGGACAATTTCATAGGATCAAGTAAGATTAATAAGCTCCAACTTTGTTTATCTTTTATTGTATAATCCTACGATTGTTCTAAATTAAAAGCCGGAAGGAACTTTAAGGTTTCAATTTGTGATGATTATGTTTTTTTCCTAGCTTTTTGCAACTTGATAAAGTTTTCTGCAAACTGACGCCCCCTTTAAGCGACAGTCGCTCAATGATATCCACATAAAATGAACTATATTTTCTAAAAGAGTCCGAGCTTAGGCGTAGATACCACGTTTTGATTATCTATTATTCTAAAAGCGAAATAAACATATGACTCACGATTGAAACTTCATATTCGTGTAAACTGCTATTGAATATGGTTGGTCCCGACATGACGCATTTTCCGTGTTTACGGAAGTCGACATCTAGGTGCGTCCGAATTATAATCCCATCGACGTGGAAAGAGCTGCATAGTGAAAGAGGCTATTAACAAAATACAGTTGAAAGCTCATGGTACTCAAAGTAAACACGGATCATGAAAAGAAATGTTTGCAAACATTAAAGGTGGCAGCGCACAAAAAGTGATTTAATGGCATTATAACAAAGTTGAAAATGCATGTTTTGGCGACAATATTTGGGCGGTGTATTTGTTTAAGCATTAAAAAAATAAGCGAGGTTAAGTAAGCATAAGTGTACATTACTCTTATATATTTTCATGTAATCTACCCGTACACATTATTTTAGCAGTTCAATATTTTTTTGTAACGCATATTCGTGCATCAATTAAAAGAAACGTAGTTTATTTAGGCTTTTGTGTACGGAACTTTGATTGGGGTACTTTATCCGAATATATTGTCTTATCATTTGAACATATCAGTGAACATATTCCTTAGAGACACTCATTAGTTCTAGCCACAGCTATAATGCATATTTGCTGTAGAACGCACCGCAAACAACACATTGCGTTTGATAGCGCTACTGTTAATGTAGCGTACGTGTATTTCAGGGACATTCGGTCAGCTTCATTTCAAGCACTCCGCCCGGTTGTGCAAAAGTGTATTCACAAATGACTTGTGACCTAAAAATTTCTATGTAGTTCCAACTTGTTTTGACTATATATAATGCAATCTGATCCTACAAGCGTTAAGGTGATGACATAAGCGTCGACGAGTCTTAAAAGCTTGACTGTTAGGAAACAAAAGTTGTCAGAAGAAAATTTTGGGGTATAAAATGGGTACAAATTCAACATAATAAAAAAGTAGACCGTTCGCGCTTTGCCGGCAATAAATTGTCACCAAAATTACCTGAGGTCGTAAAATTGTGGTTTTGGTTCACGAATACATGACCTTAATTTTTTTTAAATGTCAACGCGTTAGTTGGAATTTTGAAAACACCCCATCCATCACATTATCAGCATCAGCACCATGGGCTAAAATGACCCATTTAAAGCGCTGATGCTGTGGAACACATGTCGGAAATATCATCAAACGCGGCAACCACTGTCATTTCGACGCTTACATGCTTATATAAATATTTAAATTACCCTCAAGGCCACGGTGGCATTGAAGAGGGGAGTGTGTTACAGACATAGACACAATAAACGAAAGAAAGATCAATTGCTAAAAATGCAGTAATTATACGTTAATCAGTTACAACAATGTTAACAATGTTAAGGCACATTTAAAAGCGGCGCCATCAAATGAAGTTACCATCAGTGCATGAAGGTGGAGCCAAGAAAGTGTACTTCGGGCTATGAATACATTTTGATAAGGCATAGCTTAACACGATGTTATGAATATTTTGTATTGTTAATCGAGATGGGGTGATATATAAAAGAAAGGAATTAGTAGCGTTTCACGTAAAGAGGGATTATGACAGATGTTGTGAAACAAAAACAAACTGGAAAGTTCTCAACGTGATGCGAGTTTAGGCAGACTTAAACTACATGTCATAAATCTTAGGCTGGCAGCGCGATTATCGTAAGTATAAAGCCAATAACTATATTTAATTTCTTCAGCTGCATGTGGTAATATCTCAGGACAGGAGTCGTTAATTGAAGAGTTTTGTTACAGTTTGAAGCGAGCAAACGTTTTGTAGAGATGTAGCTAAGAAACATACAAACAGACGGAACATTTCGTTTTATGAATCCTAAAATACGATCGGCATTACTTGTTACGCATTATATATGAATTTCCCAAGACAAGTTAGAAGAAATATGAAAGCCCAAGTATTTGAAATATCATACCTGCTGTAAAGGAGTGTGGTTTAGGTAGTAAGAGGAGACGTCATTGTGATGTCGCGAAGCTCTCATTACCTTACTCTTAAGTTAAAAGCCTATCGGTTTATGTTTTCTGTTGTGTTTGTTTTTAGACATGGTCAAAAGAAAGCGAATTTCGCAATCTTTACGACTGTGGATGTCAGAGACGTAGCTGTCTTCCGTTTCTCGCTTGGGGAGTAATCCGAGTCTGGGAGAGGGCAGCTTAGTACCGAGGAATACACGCGTTCCCTCACCGAGCCGAAACGGGCGAGCGAGGTGGCAAGAGACACTTCCCGTACGTGTCGGAGAATTTTAGCAGAGAGGAGGACGCCGGGAACATTTGCGGCGCGCGTGAGTAGCAAGAAGGTGTCTACTATGAGCATCGTTGGGGTCATACCTAAGCCCGGACTCCGAGAGGGCGTTCGTAGCTCCTAAGATCTGTAACCCAGTTGGAATATATGATGTCCATAATCACCATATGTATATATCAGTTCGTAAGCTTCACGCGTGGTGTTCTTTTGCTTTTCTACAATTTTTCTCGGTCAAGGCGCAATCCAGGGTTGCCATCATTTAGTCTACGGCAACCACAGCAACAAAAAACTTAACTCTTTTATTTGTTAGTCTCAAGTTCCACTCTCCATTAGTCACACGATTCAAGCACGCGCTTAACATCAAATCGAAGAAAATTTACATCGGGATCTCTAGTCACTTCACAATATACAACTGTGAGACGAACCGGCTGAATACACAAATCGAGGAACATTCATACAAATGATAGGATATAAAAAACTTAGCAGACAATTGGTATGTACAGCTGGATTACTCCAATGTATAGCCAACTAGCTCAGCTTATGCCCGTCATAAACCACAACCATTTGCAAATGTGTTAATTGAGAATAAAGCCCAGGCGGGTATGTCGTTTATTGATATACAACAAAAGAAGGTGACCCAGTAGAGAGCCTTGAATGGACACCGGATGTTATAGAAACCAAAGGTGTGGTAAGTGTTTTTACGAATACAAACCTAGGGTGGAGTGGTATGTTTGTGACAGATTAATTAACACTTTGAAAAAAATATATAAATATATAAAATTGGCTTAGAAACTCCGATCATGAATGACGTTAAGATCGTAAAATGAAATTAGTGGCTGAGTTTTACGAAAAAAGTTTCGGAAATCGTTCTTGCGCAGGCGAAAAACAAAAACAGTTTGATTCCAAGAAAATGACATGGTTTTGAAGCAATGATATTCTCTTGAACTTTTCCATGGTATACTCATCATGTAGTTGAACACTTGATACTGTAGTACAGAAAAAATAACATTTGCATTAAGGAACACACTAAGAAGGGAACGTCTCAATCTCAGTTAACTGAATTATTTCACAAACATCCTCTATACAGCCGGACGTCAATTCTCAACCACCTTCTACGAAGAAATCTTTTTTGTTGAAGCCATCTTCATACACAAACAACATACACATTACCAAGATACTTCGTGGCAAACTGACAACACAATTACACTTAACCACCTACTACAGGGATTTATTGTTTTTATGTAGCATTTTTAGATACAGAGAATATACATAATTACAAAAGACCAAGCGGTCAACCTCAAAAGTCGATGCTATTATCACCAAGGCGGACGGGAGAGAATTTACGGACATACGTTTGGGTGATTTCAGGAACACAGCGACTGCTGCACTTTGTACCCCAATCCGGACGAAGCTTTCCCAGTAACTGCACCGCTTTTCGTCTGTTTCGCGCTCAATGTTTCTCTCTCTTAAAAAAAAACAAAAAAACATCAAGTGTTATTTATAGTTTAACGAACATGTTTCCGTTGCTTTCAAGCTGCATTGACACTTGGCTTGTGTAGAATCCGATAGATAGTATCCTTATTATTTATTTTACGACTCTCTTCAAATCATTTCGCTCTTATGTAGGACTTCCGTTTCTGACCACTAAGGAGTACAAATGTTTCATTTCTGAATATGCTTCACGATTTCTGAGTAAGATGCATTTTTGCTTATATTTTTTATGTACCATAACCTTTCAACTATACTTCTCCAAGTTTATTCCAGGCACTTGGACCGTCATACTAACGGTATCTCATAAACCACACTCCCTACGCAAGAAACTGAAGACTCTCGATGAGCCTTCGGCACCCTCTGTTTTCTCTTTCTCGTTTTCTGTATAAAAATTATGGTGTCGTTTTTATTCTGAGGAATGTTTTACCGCTGTTTCTGTGTTTAAAAATGCTTTCAACAAAGGAGCCCTCTGCTTATACTTCATGTCACTAGTTGCGTGCAGTACAGGCGAAGCTAACGCAAGGCAAGAAGAGAAAAGGCCAGCCCAATTAAGTCTGAAAGCAGTGTAAGAAATCTCCTTTCTTCTTTGATGTTCCTAGTGTTCCCACTGTGTTTTCTTGCCCGCCATTGCTCTGCTTTGCTTCGCCCCCTTCCTACTGCTCGCACTTTCTTACTTTGGCTGCCTTTGCCTTCGTCAGTCTTGTACACAACAAGTGACACATAGTATAGAAGGTGGTTGGGAGCGGCTGCGTAGGTATATGCATAGAATGTTTAGAAATTAACCTGTTTGACGAGTTTGAGCTGTGTCCTTCCGTGTCTCTTCCTTCGACAAAGAGTAGACGCAAGAGCGGGTCCCACTTTCGATTTTCGTTTGTTCTCATGTGTTAAAACTGCAAAATTAGCAACTACCAGCTCGCCAGCGCACTACCAGCCTTGTCACTAATGGTGTACTGGTTAGCGATATGTTACGGTAATTGAGGGGGCAGTGTTGATCGCAAGATTTGCGTATCAGTATCCCCTCACGAACATTTCAGTTGTCGGGCAAACATCAAATGTCCAGAGAACGTTGAAATATTTCAGCAAGTATTGTCGACGTATATTCTGCAGTGTTTTAGGCACGAGGAAAAATAGCGTTCACTCTCATTCAACAAGATAATTTTAAATAATTAATCACGAAGGCTATTCCACCAACGTCAATAAAAATAAAATACATAGGTGTAAATTTAGTTTGTTGCAATGCGGATGAAAGGGGTAGTTAAGCGTCCGACAATGAATCAACAAATACCAGGTTAAAAACTGATGCTCACTCAAAAAAAAAGACACAAAAATGCTAAACCGTGACAAGGAACCTTACGAGATATTTAGAGTGATGATAGCATTTTAAAACTTTTTTTGGGATTGTTGTCAGCATGGACGTTAAGGTTGTAGAAAAGTAAGTAGCCTTCGCTCTTGCACTTCTACATTTTTAATGCAATCAACATTGTGATACTCGAAACCATTAGCGTCAAGATTTGGAATTTTAGCAGCTCAACATTTTCGTGTTTTCTTGTTTTAAAATTTAATTAATGTCTTATTGAACCATTTAGGTAAAAGGAAACTCCGAGATGTTTTGTAAATGTATGAAGGTATCGGTGAGCCGGTCAATACATTTTTTAAGTATTTCCCAGTTGCCATTGATCGTAAATTTTCAGTTCCTTTAATTTTGGAAGGTTTATAATTCAACACTGTTAAAATATGTTGTACTGAACATCAGCTTTATTTATTTTTTTAGAATATTTGTGTACATTTCTGAACTAAATCTCGGTTATCTATTTACACAGCAGATACACCAGATAAAAACGGAGACTGCGAGATATTTTTTCGATGTTGATTAGTGAGAACTACTTTTTATTATGCAAATATCAGACGCAAATATACTTCGATTTCAAATGTAAATCATTCAAATTTAGTTAACGAGTTCACGAAGCTTTTTTACTTTTTTATTCAAGCTTCGAAACTGCGAGGCAGCTGGAAGAACAAGGGCTGCAACTACGCAAGAATATCTTGCCAAGCTATGACCGGTGGGCTCTTAGGCGCCCGTTTCCGGCTTGAGCGGCGTCGCCATCGGCGTCGGCGTCGCCGTCGGCGTCGCCGTTGGCGTCGCCGTCGTTGTCGGCGTGATTGCGCGGTGCATCATGGGAAATATCCCATAATGCACCGCGCGGAAAGGAGGAGGGAGGAGGAGGGGGAGCAGGAAGGAGGAGGGGGAGGGAGGGGAGGAAGGAGAGGAGGAAGGAGGAGGGGAGAGAGGAGAAAGGGGAGGAAGGAGGAAGTGGAGGAGGTGGAGGAGGAAGGAGGGGGAGGAGAATGAGGGGAGAGAGGAGGAGGAGGAGGGGAGGAGAAAGGAGGAGGGGGAGGAGGAATGGGAGGAGGGGAGGAGGAGTATACCCTCCCCTCAGTACCCTTCCCTCCTCCTCCTCAAGAGCTACGCTCTAGTTCGGCGTTACAGGGAGTTGTAAACGCATTTCATTTTTTTTCTTTCCCTCATTTTTACTGCGTCTGCCATTGCGCGGAAAGAAAATGTAATAGGTGTTTAGGAAAGCTTTGAACGTGAGGTATTAAATCTTAGCAGCATTCACTGATAGCACAAAAACTGCTGCACGGCTTGTTTTTTGTGCACATTATTGAGGCACCCAAACGTGTTTTCGTGGCGGTTGAACTGCCTGAGAAAGTTGTTCCTGAGATTAGAATAATCGAAAAGGCTATATGTGTCGTATTAATGGGACGTTATATGAATCTGTGTGGAGCGCAAGTTCGTCTGTTTCTTTGGCAGGGAGAGTGGTGACGTCAAAAGGCCGAGCTCTGATCGCTTCCGTATGAGGATAGTTGACACACCTAAAAGCAGCTTGATTTTAGTTATATTTACTATCCTTATATCAGAGCCAATCGAAGCTCGGCGTCTTCCTTACGTCGCCGACACTCCTGCGCAACAAGCAGATGATTTGGTCCCCGTATAACTGTGCACGGGAGAGATTAGGACAGCTGATGCGGAAGATCGTACTGGCCTCCTGGGGAAAGCAGAACGTTCGCAACTGCTTTAATACTCAAAGGAATGTCTTTCTCATGTTTTTCCCCGAGGATCGAGCACATCCGTGTATGGCTTAAGCTTCACAGCTTTCGGGTACAAGATCAATGCAATTAAGGTTAACAGTGACACATATATAATTCTGAAATTGACAGCACGAACCGAGTAGCTGGTCCCTCAGGAATAAAACGCAATCTCTAGAAGATGAACGATAAAAGAAAGAGGGGGTTGAGGGGAGGTTAAAAATTGCGCTACAGTAACACGACGGGATGACTTTAGACAGCTTCAGCTGTGCTGCTCATCTGTCGATACGACGATGACTATTGGTTGAATTCGTGCTGATCGTGGGTCATCATAAAGAGCCACCATGACGCATACATTATATTTCACATAGCGTAATCAACAAGGACCGACCACGACCTAAACATTTCACTATGTTATGCAAGCACTGACATGTTTAAATACCGCTTTAGCTAGATTAATTGAACATTGGAACCTGCTACCCGGTAACATCCGTTCTTCAACTCCAGACAAGTTTCTGTGTGAGGTTGACAGCGGTTGATCCTATTTTACGATGGTACATGTTTTTTTTCTATCTTATTCAATCATGAATTGTGTGAATTGTTATTCCTCCGCCCCCCCCCCCCCCCACACACACACACACTCCTGCAATAGCCCCAACGGGGTTGCGGTACGCAAGAATAAAAAGGTAAAATATACGGTAATATAATGTTGAAATTACAGGTTAATTTAGCGCCGATGTGTATTTGATTAATAAATAATTAGAAGGCTCTGACGTGCTTTCTTTTTCTTCAAATTTAGATCGGAAACGAAATTGGTTCTTAGGCTGAGTAACGTCATTTGTTCCGCTCAATTTCGGGAATAACTTGAATATGTCTTGAGGTCCCGTAACTTGAAGTCACCTGACATAAATGTTTTGACCAAATGTTTTTGGGGAATCTAAATTTGTGGATGGGTAACGTGACGCCAATTTTCTCCTAAATTAACGATGAAACTAAATTGGTGCACAGGTCACGTGGGGTAAATTTTTCCACTATATTTAGAGGAGAAATTAGTGTGCATAGGCCACTTTGACGTAAATATTTCGCTAAATGTGGCGGCGAAATTTTTCGTTTACGCTCACGGTGTAGAAACACGGGGATCAGACCACTGACAGCTGACGCTGTCAAGCATACCTTGGTTTAAAGGCACCTCTACGCCGCATCTTAGGCACCAATCAGAATACGCATACCGGGAAAATTTTTAGAGCGCAGCTCTTAGGCGCCCGTTTCGGGGTTGAGTGGCGTCACCGTCGGCGTCGCCGTCGCCTTCGGCGTAACCGCGCGGTGCATTATGGGTAGATTTTCCCGAAGGAACCCGAGGTCCTCCCGAAAGACCTCGGGTTCCTTCGGGAGGACCTCGGGAGGACATTGGGTTCCTTTGGGAGGAGCTCGGGAGGACCTCGGCTTCCTTCGGGAGGACCTCGGGAGGACCTCGGGTTCCTTCGGGAGGACCTGGGAGGACCTCGGGTTCCTTCGGGAGGATCTCGGGTTCCTTCGGGAGGACCTCAGGAAGGGGGGGTCATCTGACCCCCTCCGTGAGGTCACGTGACCCCCCTCCTTCGAGGTCACGTGACACCCTCCCCCCCGAGGACGTCGGGAGGACCTCGGATAGGGGGGGTCGCGTGACCCCCTCTCCGAGGTCACGAGACCCCTTTCCCCGAGGTCATGTAACCCTCCCTCCTCCCCCCCCGAGGTCCCCGAGGACCTTAGGAGGACCTCGGGTTCCTTTGGGAGGACTTTGGGAAGGTGGTAGGTCATCTGACCCCCCGAGGTCACGTGGCCCCCTCCCGAGGTAACGTGACCCCCTCCCCAGGTCACGTGACCCCCTCCTTAGGCCACGTGGCACCCCACGAGGTTACGTGACCCCCCTCCCCAAGGTCACGTGACTCCCCCCAAATCATTCCCCTTGAGTACCCTTCCCTACTCCTCCCATAGAGCTGCGCTCTAATTTGGAGTTACAGGGAGTTGTAAACGGCTTTCACTTTTTGTTTAAAAAACATTCCTGCCATAAAAGAACAAGAAAAACTGTTGGTTATGCCAAACACTCAAGCAAGAATAATTTGTGTCTCTCAATTATATGGCTTGCATTAAACGCGAAACTTGCAGCGCGCATTATGCACCACTTGATTTGATTTTCTCAGCAAGAGCAAGTAGTAATAACCACCAGCACATAGTTCGATGCCAACAAGTAGAAACCACGTTAAACAGCTCAGTGAAACTTTTGGCCGAGTTAGTACCGGGTGTTCAAAAAACGAGGTAGCGCTTAAGAAAAGTGCAGAGGGCGATGACTGCACAATACAGAGCGCTATGTTATCTATTCTCCTTTTTTATCTTCTTCTCAAGCGGTGCAAGTTTTGAATACATGCTAAATAGTTCAGTGTCCTGGGGAATAGCGATGATCACCACACTTTTAAAAGAACATGTCTAAATTATAATGCTGTGCAGTATATATTGCTGTCTCGCGATGATATGCGGCAGCCATCTAAAATGTTACATCGAATTGCTGATAAAGTACATACTCGTAAAATCAGGCTACAAAACAAATGCACCCAAAACCAATTATCACAGAAGCCCCCAGAGACAATATTTCGAGAATTTTCGAGTTCATGCAAGTTGATGCCCAAGTGTGACATGTGAGGAATATAAAAATCTTCGCCTGTCCTTTGCGAAATTAATATTCGGCTAAGAATATTTTTACACAACTATGTTTTCCTTTGGCGGCATCGTGTCTGATTATTTTTAAGAATACAATTTATTATGGTGAAATAAAATACAGCTAATTGACATAACACACAAAACAATTGAAACAAACCTTTCGCATCATTTACTGTAGACATCATAAGTGACGCCAAGACGCAGCAGTAAGGAAAACGCAAACCATATATCATATTGAGGAGGTCCGCGTACACTTGAGGAAGGGAGCCGCGGTTGGAGTTACATGCCGATGAATCACTCCGGGTGCATCATGATTCTCAATACCTTGTTTGCGCTCCAAGGTCGAAGCGTTGTCGAAGTTAAAGTTGGGAGCCATTGTCCCACAATGGTCCACCAGCTCTGTCTTTGCCTGAGTTCTATGTATGGCTTCCGGCACGTCGGGCTTGTGTTGTTTTATACGTGGGCGACGTTCGTCATTGGTCTCGCCTATATACGATGCATCACAATCTAGACAGTTTAATTTATACACAACTCCAAACCTCGAACTCCTTTTTTAGGAAAGGAGGATGGAGTTGGTGGATTTTGAACCCAGGTCACGTAGTTTAAAATGGGGTTTTGAAATTGGAAGCTGGTTTGACTGTTAGAAGGATCAAAGGTCCTGAGTATAGACTCAATATATGGCAGTGTTACTTGTCCTGCTCTATTGCAATCTTTATCCGATGTCTCCCATGTGCCATCTGCTTAGGCGTTTTTTTCGATAAAACGACATAAATAATCCCGCTTCACCTCACAGCCAAAAATACCTTTGTGTTCAGCTGTACGTATTTCCGGATTAGAAGAAATTTGTGCCAAAAGATGTGGGTGGTTTCTTTTTCATTTCTACTGTGGTCAAGTATTTTCTTCAGAAGGCTCCATCAATGCCGCGTCAAGTCGCTGTCCACCGATTCCGCTGTGAAGATCACGCCACCGGAGCCCGCTGACGCAATCCTGTCGATTGCGCCAGCGACGATGTTCTTTCTTCGTGATTGCGCCGACCCGACGGCGGAGGCAGCTGATGGTGGCTGACGGAAAAGTAATGCAGCCAGCACTCCGCGGCTAGGGGTAAAAAAACTTGTCTATTTACAAGCGAATTATTTTTCCGTATCTTTGCAAAAAGGTAACACCACGTGCTATCCTTTTCTCTTCTTTCTTTCTTCTAAAATGTCCCCTCCGCCAGCCCTCACGAGCGCCGCAAGTCCGCCCAGACACAGGGGCACAAATGCCATGGCAAACACGCTCAGAAAAGAAAACAAAACTCAGTTCCGTTCCCGCGTCCATTCACGAAGATGGCGGGCCGATTCTCACAGTGATTACGGCGCCGAGGAAACTTTTCTTTAAACATGGGTTGAAGTGCAGAAATGAAAAAGTTCTTGGAACTTAATGCTCTCCGTTACATCTACACAGGCCCGTTAGACCCAGCGAGCAATGCCAGAGCAGAAAGAATGGTGAGGATTGTGATGTCTGCCTTAAAGAAGTTAACTCAAGGTGACACAAAGTGCACAATATCACATTCTTTTGTTTAGTCAACACACGACTCCTCACTCCGACACCAGGAAGACTCCTGGAGAGTTGATGATTGGCCGGAGGCTGCGGTTTCTTTTGGACAGACTGCACCCTGACTGTTCTATCGCAGCATCGCAGGCAGACAGGCTCTCAGGGTAGCTGGAACGTACTGTGTCTTTATTACGGCCAGACATTCTGTTTTATAGATGTAAGCAAGAGTGACGTAATAACGTTGGGCGAATCACATGCGACCTTTACAGATATAACATTCCTTCCGCCTTTAAAACCGCCATACATGTCATTACGGTCGAGTCTACTTGGCTTAACGACGAAAGTCGTACGATTGGTGGCGGAACGGTGCTTTCCGGGACGGCTTCCTCTTCGAAGCGTTGGTGCTGTGGAAGACGCAGAGGCAGATTAGTCGCCTTGATCTTGTTGAGCAGCTGCAGGAGGCTCGGAGACAGAAGCGTTGTGTTAAGTGTGCTGTCGATCATCGGGCTCAGGTACTTTGAGGGGCTGCTCTGGGTTTGGAACCGAGCCGGGGCCTTGACTCGGGAGCTCAGCGGCGTGGAACCTCGGAGCAGGTAAACCCCTGGGTAGCTGACCAGCGCGGCTGCCCTCCGGGACTGCTTCCGTTGTGGCGCTCGGTGTTTGAGTTGGGATCTCAGGAAAAACAGGCCCAGTCGAAGAAGCCCAACTTGCACGGAGATGGTCCATATGGATGGACCGTGTTCGATTATTCACATTCACCAAATATGTAGTGGGGCTCACAACTTGAGTTACCAGCCCTTCTTCCCAGGACACTTCCTCGCCTCTAGTCGTTTTTACAAGTACTTTGTCACCTGCTATAAACGACTCTACCCAACCTCTCCGGCCGTTTCGTAGTGCAGTTTCGCGTTCTTTCTTAGTCCTCATGTCTCCTGCAAAGTTTGGTCGTATCAGTGAAAGCAGTGTACGAGGTTGACGCTTCAAAAACAGTTCTGCTGGGGTCTTCCCAGTAACCGAGTTTGGTGTATTCCGGTACGCCAACAAAAAATCGTTTACTCGTTCCAGAATAGTCCTTTTCCCCCCAGTGATTTGATCATGTCTTACTTGTTTCAACAGGGTAGTCTTCGTAGTTTGTACCAGGCGCTCAGCGGCTCCGTTCGAGGCTGCGTGATACGGTGGTATCCGGGTATGTTTTATGCCATGCCGCTGCAGGTAGACCCCAAAGTCCTCGGCGGTGAATTGTGGGCCGTTGTCGCTCACACACTCTTCTGGGTAACCGTAGGCGGCAAAAACAGAGCTGAGGCACCGCACAGTTTTTTCAGTGGTCGTGCTTGACACTACAAACACTTCAATCCACTTTGAAAAAGCATCCACCAACACAAGAAAGTTCAAGCCCTCCTTCGTTGCGTAGTCGACGGGTATCCGTTGCAATACGCGACTTCGATACGCCCAGGGCTGCAGGGGTCTTGGAGGTTTTGCTGGCAGAACACTTTGGCATACCTTACAGTGACGAACTCTCGTTTCAATGTCGCCGTCCAAAGTTGGCCACCAAACAAACGACCTAGCAAGCATCTTCATCCGCGTCATTCCGGGATGTTCTTCATGCAAGAGTGTCAATACTTGCTCTTGGAGTGTTAAAGGGACGATAACCCGCTGGCCCCATGACAGACAGCCCTGTTCCAGGGAAAGTTCGTTGCGGCGGACGTAGAAAGGCCTCAGTTCCTCGGAGACGGATGATGGCCAGCCGTTTAAACTAAAGTCAGCAACCGCTGATAAAACGCGGTCGCGCTGTGCAGCACGTGCCACCTCTGTCGCAGTTAACGGCGTAGCCACAAATAAAGCAAAGCCTTCTTCCTGTTCTTCCGCAGCCGGAACAGGGAGCGGGAGGCGAGATAAAGCGTTGGCTACTTCCATGTTTTTGCCTTTGCGATACTTTAAGCTATACTGATAAGCAGATAGCGTGACTGTCCAACGCTGCATCCTAGCAGCCGCTAGTGACGGAATAGGCTAGTCTCGAGCCAAGATTCCAAGAAGCGGTTGATGGTCCATGAATAAGCAGAACTTCCTGCCATACAGGTATCTGTGAAACCGTCGCAATGCGAAAATTATGGCAAGAGTTTCTTTCTCTCCTTGCGCGTAGTTTCGCTCGGCCGTGCTCAACGTGCGCGAAGCAAAAGCTATGGGTTGCTCGCTTCCATCTGGCAAAATGTGAAAGATAACGGCCCCGAGACCGTACGCTGACGCATCAGAACTCACTCCTATCGGTCTATTGACGTCGTAGTACGTCAATACCCGACTGTCCAAAAGAAGCTGCTTCGTTGTTTCAAAGGCTTTTGCACATGCCTTTGTCCATTTCCAATGACGGTATTTTTGAGGAGCTCGTACAAGGGTGCAGCTGCCGTTGGAAAGTTCTCAAGAAATTTCCCGTAAAAGGTCAACAACCTCAAGTAGGCTCTTAGCTCTGTAACATTTGTCGGCTCTGGGGCAGAAATGATAGCCTTTACCTTGGTGTCGGTTGGGTAGATCCCTTCTGCCGAAACCTTGTGTCCGAGGTAAACCACGGAGTCCTGGAAGAACCTGCATTTGTCTTCCTTCAGGGTAATGTTATACCTCTGTAAGCGTTGCAGCACTTTCTCCCCGGTAGCTTGGCAAGTTTTCACGTCGGTTCCCGTAACGAAAACATCGTCAATATAGCATCCGACTCCCGGAATGCCCTGGAAGACCTGGTCCATCAAAGACTGAAAAATCGCCGGTGCGCTGGCGATTCTGAAAGGCAAACGCTGATACTCAAAGAGCCCGAGGTGAGTGTTGACCGTCAGCAGGCGTTTGGATTCCTCACTCAGGGGCACCTGCTGATACGCAGACGAAAGGTCCAGCACACAAAAGACTTTTCCCCAGCCAGTGTCGCAAACAAGTCCTCGGGCCGCGGCAGTGGGTAAACATCCATCTTGAGCACGGGGTTAACTGTTATTTTATAATCACCACAAAGTCTAATGCCCCCTCCTGCTTTCTTCGGCACAACCACCAAGGGTGTAGACCAGTCGCTTTTAGTGACGTGCTTCAATATTCCACGCTCTTCGAGCCTGTTCAGCTCTTTCGCTACCTCGTCCTTGAGAGCAAACGGAATAGGTCTCGCTTTGCAGAAAACCGGCTGACTGTTTTCCTTAACCGCTATGTGGGCTTCATAATTTTTGACAATGCCCGGCGAATCCCTGAAGGGCTCAGGGAACTTCTTCCGCAACGCAGCTACCTTGTCGGGCGCCGTGACAAGGCACACTGCATTCCAGTTAATTTTAAGGTGCTCGAGCCAACTCCTACCCATCAACACTTGCATTTTCTTATCATCGTTCTTCACAACAAAAAGCGGTAGAGTCAGGCTTTGTCCCTCATAGTCAACTTTTACATTCGCCTTGCCAACTACTGGCACCTTCTCTCCAGTATAAGTTTTCAGCGACACATTAGTTTGGTCGCAATGGACGTAGGGAAACTTTTCTTTAAACAAACTCTGAGGCATCAGAGTTACTGCTGCCCCGGTATCCAAAATCATTTCCACCGGTGTTCCTCCTACAGAAACGCTGACGCTGTAACCGGGTATCTTTTCTTTCGCGAAGAACACCACGTGGCTTTCTATGTCATCAGATTCGCTGTCAGTAGTTTCTACTGCTTTAACACGGTGACTTCGATGTTTAGTTCGACACATTACTTGTAAGTGTCCAGTCTTAGAACAAGCCTTACATTTATACGTACGGTACCAGCACTTATCAGGCTCATGACCCTTTCCGCAGCGATAGCATGTACTCGCTTTTCCTGAAGCGTTTTCTTGTTTAACTTGGCGCTCCTTCGTTGGCTTGCCTGATTTTCTCTTGTTAACGGCATTTATGGTACCCGCGGGCCCGTCAGGCGCGTGCATTTGCCTTGTCTGCTTTGCGGCTAGTTCTTTCTCTAGGGCGATTTTGCAAGCCTCTTCGAACGACAGTGGCGCAGTTGCAAACAAAATCCTTTGGGTCTCTTCATCCCGTAGTCCGGCCACCAGCCTATCGCGTAAAGCGTCGTTTAAGAAAGTTCCGAAAGAACAGTTCCTCGACAAGTGCTTGAGTTCTGTAATGAATTCTTGCAAGCTTTCTCCGTCACGTTGATGTCGGCGATTAAACTGACACCTCTCGGCAATTACGGAGTATCGCGGGCTGTAGTGGTCCTCCAGGAGTCTTTTTACTTCATCATACGATTTCGCGGTAGGGACGTCTGGTACGACAATCTTTCTTAGCTCTTCATACGCCTGTGGACCAAGCACGTTCAGAAACAGTTTCAGTTTTTTTCCTTCTGGTACGTCGTTAATGTCAACGTAATTGTCGAACCGCTCGAAGTAAGACTTAATGTTGTCCGTCTTCGGATCAAATTCCCGCATGCTACCGAGCCTTTGAAAATGCCCTGCCGGTGCTGCGTCATGTTCCGGCGGATTGTTTCCACTTATCTTTTTCCACGGTGTTTCGTCTGGTCCTTTCCGCTGGCCGTGCTTGAGCCAGCTGCCGACGAACGATGACTGGCGATTCAGGCCCTGTTGCGTTGCCGGCGCGTCGGGGAATGTGCTGATCCTTTATCCCATCCTCGTCGCCAACTTGTTCTATCGCAGCATCGCAGGCAGACAGGCTCTCAGGGTAGCTGGAACGTACTGTGTCTTTATTACGGCCAGACATTCTGTTTTATAGACGTAAGCAAGAGTGACGTAATAACGTTGGGCGAATCACATGCGACCTTTACAGATATAACACTGACCTCAAGAGATATCTAGGAGGGGATCAACCAAAGGTCAAGCGGTTCAACTTCGGCGAGAACGTCTACACCTTTAAAAATACAGTACAAGCTGGTCCCAGCATCCCAGCTTTATGCTGGGTTATTGCTCCAGCATGCCCAGTTTGTCGTGCTGGTCAAGCTGGTTCCAACATTCAAGCTTCATGCTGGGTTACTCCTCCAGCTTACCCAGCTTGCCGTGTTGGTCAAGCTGGTTGGATGCTGGGTCGGGCTGGGTGAATGCTGGGTGAATGCTGGGCAAAGGCTGGGCAAAGGCTGGGCAAATGCTGGGTCATGCTGTGTGAACTGGTCATGCTGGTTAAGCTGGTTGACTTCTTTACCAGTTTAACCAGTTTAAATTAATTGACAGGTTAAACAAGTCAAACTCTTCGGAAAAGCCAGCTTGGCAACCAATTTTTTTATTTTTGTATTCGGGGCCTGCTCACATGAAATCAGATGCTACACATAATCTGCTCCGACACACTACTAGTCGACTCAAAGACAGAGGCTCTTGGTGCGAAGCAAACAATGCTATTAAAACTGGATTGCTCATCTCTGAACACAAAAAATACTAGACACACGCGAAAAACAGGCAATGACAAAAAATATATATACTAAACGGATGAGAGAAGGCAATCAATTTTTTTTATTTTCGTATTCAGGGCCTGCTCACATGAAATCAGATGCTACACATAATCTGCTCCGACACACTACTAGTTGACTGAAAGACAGAGGCTCTTGGTGCGAAGCAAACAATGCTATTAAAACTGGATTGCTCATCTCTGAACACAAAAAATACTAGACACACGCGAAAAACAGGCAATGACAAAAATATATATACTAAACGGATGAGAGAAGGCAATAAATTTTTTTTATTTTCGTATTCGGGGCCTGCTCACATGAAATCAGATGCTACACATAATCTGCTCCGACACACTACTAGTTGACTGAAAGACAGAGGCTCTTGGTGCGAAGCAAACAATGCTATTAAAACTGGATTGCTCATCTCTGAACACAAAAAATACTACACACACGCCAAAAACAGGCAATGACAAAAAATATATATACTAAACGGATGAGAGAAGCAAATCTGGGTCTCTCCAGTGTTGAGGGCGAAGCGGCCACTTGCGTAGTCGGCAGAGGCGAGGAAATCCGCGTGGCTTGGATGGCATTGGCGATACTCCTCGGCACCACCCGCATTGAATAAGCACACACAAGTTCGAAAACATAAAACAACGCCTCAGTCGGAGCTTCCGAATTTTTCCCGCGCTGAACGGACTGCCGATAGCTCTCTCCTAAAATCCTGCTTCGCTCGCATTGCCATTTAAGTAGTCTCCAAACAAAGTGCACACAGCAATACCTTCGAAAATATGCCCAAGATAGCCAAACGTGTCTCAAATGCTCCGTTCCTACCAATCTGTCTGTCTTTTCTCGCACTAAAAGGAAACTTGCAGCGCTCATGAAGCGCCCGGTCGTCTGCCGAAGACGAGAGAACAAAAAACAGGTTTTAACGCAATTAAATGCAAAGATGCAATTGAGCTGGACAAGAATTACGTGTTTGGAGATTTGTGTTTGTCCTTTGTCCCTCTTGTTCCCCTTCTCCAGGGATTATTTTCGTAAAAAACAGGACTTGATTTTTTACTCTTTTTTAATAGGGTATACGTCCAGAATTTAGCACCCGGAGCACGATGGAAAGCAGCAAAAGTTGTAGCAGCGACTGGACCGGCCTCCTGCAAGTTCCAGATGGCCAATAGAGGTACATCGCCCTATTAGAAAAACCAGCTTAAGCTGGTCCCAGCTTCAAGCTGGGTTATTGCCCCAGCATGCCCAGTTTGGCATGCTGGTTGATCTGGTCATTCTTGTCATATTGGTTGATCTGGTTATACTGGTCATGCTTGCTTATCTGGTACCAGCTTCAAGCTGGGTTATTATTCCAGCATGCCCAGTTTGGCATGCTGGTCATGCTTGTTAAACTGGTCGTGCTGGTTTACTTCCCAGCCAGTTTAACCTGTTTAAAATATTACACAGGAGAAACAAGCGAAGCTCTTCAGAAAAGCCAACTCGGCATCCAATATATTATTTTCGTACGTTAGCTCAGATGCTACATATAATCGGACGTACGTCACGTTAGCTCAGATGCTACATATAATCGGCGCTGACACAGTACTAACCTACGCACAGACAGTGGTTCTCGGTGCAAAAATGCTTTTTTATTAAAACCAGACTGCTTATCTGTCAACACAAAAAATACTAGACATTCCAAAAACAGGCAAGAGCAATGAAAATACTATACGCATGAGTGGAGCAAACGTGGGTCACGTCAGTGATGGGGGCGAAGTGGCCTCTTGCGTGGTCTGCAGAGGCGAGGAAATCCGTGTGACTTAGATGGCATTGGCGATACTCCTCGGCACCACCGTCATTCACGAGCATGCACACGTTCAAAGGCACTAAGCGATGCCTCAGTGGGGATGTCCGTCCTCTTCCCGCACTGAACAGGCTGCCGCTCACTGTCTCCTCAAAACCCGCTTCGCTTGCACGTTCGTTTAAGTGGTGTCCAAATAACGCACACAGAGCCGTCCCTTTGAAAATCTGCCCAAGCTTGCCAAACGTGAATTCTCCGTTCCTACCACTCTCTCTTTTCTCCTCACACAAAGGCAGCTCGCAGTGCACACGCGCCCGGTCGTCTACCAAAGACGTGAGGACAAAGAACAGGACGTGGCATCGCCCCAGCCCAAACCGACCTTGGTGCGCCACCTCCCAGCAATGCCAGTTCGACTATATCTAACCAAACTTGGCGTGCTCGCTCCCAGCAAGACCAGCTTGAACCACAATGATTATGAGTTCGACCAGCTCCACCAGCTTGATTCCCAGCTTGACCACATTGGCCCCACAGAAAACCAGTTGGACCAGTTGGACCATTTAGGATTAGACTGGCTGCCAGCTACACCTAATTGATTCTAAAACCAGATTCTTGTGATACTACGCTGCTTTTTACTTAAAACAGTCTGACCAGCTAAACTTCTAGCTTGCCCAGCTTAAGCCAGCTTGATTGCCAGGTAAACCAGTCTGACTACCACATTGAATATTTTGGCCAGCTTAGTTACCAACTTGACCAGTTAGATCTTCATGCTAGTTGTTCCAATAGGGCGCCGTCATTGTTATCACCTCAGGAATGCTTGGCTTGACTGGGATGACAAATTTGAAGCTGACGTTGACTACAACGTCAAGCTGCCACCAACGGCTGCGCCGGGACAGCGAACACCACAAGCATCTCCTACCAGTGGGAACTCAAAAATACCTGTTCTTCAGGTTAAGCCACCGCCAGCTGCTCAGCCTGAGCAGCCGCTTAGAAGATCAGCACGAGAGCGACATTGAGTCATCCGCTAGGGAACTGTCCCACGTAAGGGTGGAGGAAGGTCATATAGTGATCATTGTTGCATAATACAACAATACGGTTTTTGCATGACGGGAAGGTGTAACCGGCGCGTGAACTCTGAGGGGCTTGTGCTGAATTCGAGCTCTTGTGATTCGGTCATTGGCACCGGAAGGACGCTAGTATCCATTCAAGTTGTGCATTGCCGCTTTGACACAGCTTGTCTGAGTTATAACAGCATTATTGAAGAAAGGGGTGGGTACATTGTCAGTCGTGAAGGTAGAAATAGACTTGTGCATACATTGTACCAAACAAAAAAGAAAAAAGCAAGCACACGGGAATACCTAAAAACACACTCATAAACAAAAGCGAGCACGGAATAAGCTAAAAGCCACAGTGGTTGTTTGCACTCTAAGTAGCTGCCAGATAAAAACAATAAGAGCTGAGGAAGATATGCGCTAACAGCAACAACATTACCTCTCGCTTGCTGCGTGACACATCCCTACGAAAAAACGCTTCAAAAATAAACCAGAATAAATCCGGAATTTCAGTCCGTCATATGGGCCCATAAGCAAACATCTTCTAACCGCTTTGAGCCGCTGAACTCGTTATATACTGCGGCGTTGTGTTTGGCGTAGGTACTATTTCCGCCGTTAAAGAAGAAAATATCAAGATTGTTTTTTTATTGTTTGTACAATTTACTTTTATTTACAGGCACTAAAAATAAGGAATTGCGTTATCTACATTCTCATGACTGTGCCTTTTGAACACCAACCCGCTTGTTAACCCCAGGGTGAGGAGGTGCCTCTTGAATACCAAACCGCTTTTTTAGAAACAAACGCGCCTGTGCCCACACGAGGTATCGGCGCTGCGCATTCAAACAAAGGGCATTCGAGTAAGATGAGGTGGCTGCGAATGCTCAGTGCCGGCAGCAGCTTGACTGCAATGGCGTCACGTCAGAAAGTTCACTTATTCGTAACAATGCAATGCACAGGGAACTCTGAAGAACGACACGGACGGCCAAAAATACAACAATTCAATGTCTTATTATTCCATCGATGTTCAACTTACTTTGTTTCTGATTTAGGTACCACTAAGGTAAAGGTTTTAAGAGAGAAGCTTGATTGAGCGAGGAAGTTGTATCGGGTGATAACGCTTCACTTTTTTTAGCATCGACACGTCAGAGATTTTGTGATTTTCCTTCAAACTTCTCAAATACCCGGAAATGAAACGAGCATCAGGAGAACAAAAACACTATCTATTTCGTGAATTAATATTCGAGCATTCTTATATTAGAGAGCAAAGCTTTCGTTTTCCAGTAATTTTCAACGCATTGCATTCGTACGATTTTCGCAAACACTTAAATGTTCTTACGTGATTCATCAATTAGTTCCATTAGTATACACGAGGTGTGGCTAATAAATAATGACACCCTTGGTACATGCGCAAATTTATATACTAACCTTAAATCTTTCTTCCCGTCAACATAGTCCTTTGATTAGGTTTAGGCATCTTTGCACACAATTGTTCTTTGAATCAGTGATGCAGGTCGATTAACATATATTTATGCCTTCAGCATGGCCGTTCTTTTCTTCTTTAACTCGTCCAGACATGTTGACTAGCCATTTTTATTATCGGAAACGTGAAAGTTTTCCGCTGCACAAAGATGCGTTGTGTTCCCAGATCGTACTGAAAAATCAGTCTTGTCACACGCAGTAATCTTTACTAGAGAGGCAAGGTTTGTTGCGCCTTATCCAATGCAATCGGACGAAAATGCGTCTCTTGACGTCTCTCCGATCCTGAGGTTAATTTGCTACATTTCATAGGGGAGGTTGTCACAGTTCCATTGTTTGTGTTATACTTATTGTGCTATATCTTTATCAATGTTCACCATGTATGTTATGATTAAAATACGTTATCTTCTCCCGTCTCAAATATTATATTCAATTTCCGAATGTTTCTTTGTTTTGTTTTGTTTTTGTCAGGAGCGGGAAGACGCCTGCAATCCCATTTGTATCGGTTTCATAAATGCGAGCGCAGTGGAGCCTGGCTCGCTGAAAAGCAATCGTCTTATGTCACCAGACACATATCTTACAATGCACTGAAAAAAAAAAGAAATTGATGCCATGGAAGACTTCTTTGACACCGAGGAGAATACAATGGCAAGTTAAGTATTGCCGAGAAATCCGAAAATGGCAGCCCTCCTGTAGGCGATGACACCCTCTGACCCGTATGACTATTTTCGTATAACAAAGAGGTATAAAAGGGTTATGCTCATTTGAATTTGGCAGTTTCCGTTTTATTTACGTTTTTTACAATTACATTGAACGTTTGTCTGAACAAAGACTCGAAGGTATTAGGAATGAAAGCAAGCCAATGTGTTGTCTTTTTTTTCCCTTCTGTTAAAGCAAAGAGAAGAGCCTCAGCACAGGTGTAGGTAGGTTATAAAAGTGTGTTGAATGGGCAAGAGTTGTAATAATTTATCAATACACCCCACATATGCCACTGTTGTTTCTACTTAGGTTTGTAAACTTTGTGTAAGGGAATGATGTTTAATATATAAAATAACTTGCCGTAGTTGGTCGAGCATTGTCTTGTAGAGGATTTCAGTTCGGGGTGTATTCAAATCAATGCCCAAAACGATATGTGCAGATGAAGGAGGCCGTGATTGATACTTTCTTTGTTCTTCACGGATTGTCTGTTGTTTGAATTAGACGAAAATTAACGAGTAAAAGAAGGTGCGTCATATTCCGTGCAATGCATATGTCGCCAATAACTCAGTAGTCCAGAATTCGTCTTGTTTTTCCACACACCAATGTGTCTAGAAACCAATTTTGGCATCTAATGACAGCACACCTGGAACACTGCTTTCTACAAACAGTGTCGAACGAAAGTTTATGGAAGACAGAAGCCGTCGTAGCTACGCAGGATTATTTACATGTGACTACACATTTGCGATAATCTGTCTAAATAAAACGAAAATATAATAACACCTCGATGGCCCCTGTTTGTATATCACCGTCTCCGATGATTCCGCTTTAATAGAAAATCTGAAATAAACATCCGTCGGTGTCAAAAATAAAAATCAGCTAAGACGAAAAACGCACCGATCAACAGCCATTGCAAACAAAATACAAAAACGGCTAAAAAACTAGCTAGGCCTTAACTATTATTGGTGTTTGAAATATAAAACTCTGAAAATGTTCTAACATCAATTTCTAAAATATTTGGCGCCTGCTAGGACTGTTTTTATCGGTATCTTCTCCTTTTAAGCTTATACTAAATATTTTTATTACGAGATATGCACACCGATAATATACATATATGTATATATATATATATATATATATATATATATATATATATATATATATATATATGTTATATATATAGTTAGCGTTCTTTCAAAGCAAAACATCCATATACACTAGAATTCAAAAAACACAGTAAGAATCAAACAGCGTTCGTCGATATGTCATAAAAGTGAACACCACAATACCTAAGGCCAATTATAACGCAGAATCATCCTACACGTTAATTTGTCTATAAACACAGAAATGTTCCTTTCACAATACATATGAAACAGCATCCAAAATATGAATTTGTAACTGTGTTAAGAGGAAGGTTTCTTTTTTGTTTTAATTCCACACATATAGACGTATTA
Organism: Ixodes ricinus; assembly: GCA_037355805.1. NCBI lineage: Eukaryota > Metazoa > Arthropoda > Arachnida > Ixodida > Ixodidae > Ixodes > Ixodes ricinus. The sequence goes on along the minus strand of JAZHYW010011501.1, from coordinate 14,295 downwards.
TTGCAGTTAATAAACATACTTTTACGAAACTACTGACCACTGAAGAAATAAAATATATTATTTACAATATACTAACGGAAAAAATATTTATAAAAATAAAACAATTAAAGCAACCTAGTTAATACCTTATTATATATCTTTATGTCACTATAAACAAAACACAAAACATGGACCATGCGCGAGCGTTTTTTCAGAGTTACATCTGAAATCTGACTACTTCTATACATCTCTTAAAAGTTTTGAGCGAATTATGATTGTCATACCTTGAAGAGACGAAAAATTTGAATAATACCACTTTCGCCCTTTGAAAATATACCCAGATTCATCTCAACCCTCTGCACCCCGTAATGATGAATTCCAGCGTTCCAGAAAGTCTGGACCATGGCCGATCCATTTGATGTCTCTATATCGTTCTTGGCCGCAGCCGCCTCTCTGCAATAAATTGAGGAATATTCAATTGACATGGAAACTGATGTTTAATTAGTGAGGGACTAGAAGCACAAATGTATTTCAGATGTAAAACAATGATACATTTTCTCCCTAGACAGTTCCTAAATGGTACATAATCCATATCATTTATATTATCATCGCAGAATACCCAGTTTTCACATAAATACGTATTATACAAAGCACACCCAAACAAGATCAACTTTTGTTTTGCACAAAGTAAACCGCGTAATACAAAATGTATCTTTGATATATGTTTGTCATTCACAAACTCCATTACGTCTCGTCGTTGTGAACAATCTTAGAGAAACTAATCATTGAAATCACTGAATTCTGCAGATCTGTATATAGTCCACGCCACGTCATATTCAACTTTATGAAAATAACGCGTAGTAAATTTTATAAATTACGGTACTTCGAATGTGCCATCCTTAGAATATTTGGGTAAAATATAGGCTGCGTCTTTTCTGCATTACGCAAAGTGGAATGCCGTAGCTCGTAGTTTCTTCCATCGAGGACAGAAACGATTCCGCCTTCGAGGTACAGACGTGCCCTGCCTAAGGTGTCGGATCAATTATTTTTAGTCTGAGAGATATACCTAGTGCCTTGTGCCGGCTTGTTGGTCAATGCTGGCGTCTCTCCCGGCGCCTAATTCCGCCACAAGAGGGATTTAGAGGTCACGCCCTATTGGAAAAACCAGCATGAAAATCAAACTGGCCAAGCTGGTAACTAAGCTGGTCAATGTGGTCAATGTGGTAGTCAAACTGGTTTAACTGGCAATCAAGCTGGTTTAAGCTGGGCAAGCTAGAATTTAAGTTGGTCAGTCTGGTTTAAGTGAAAACCAACATGGTCTAACTAGAATCTGGTTTTAGATTCAATCTGGTGTAGCTGGGAGCCAGTCTGGTCCTAACTGGTCAAACTGGTTTTCCATGGAGCCAATGTGGTCAAGCTGGGAGACAAGCTGGTCATGCTGGGAGACAAGCTGGTGAATCTGGTCGAACTAATAATCGTGGTGGTCAAGCTGGTCTTGCTGGGAGTGCGCACGCCAAGGTCGGCTAGAGATAGCCGAAGTGACATTGCTGGGAGCGCGCGCGCCAAGGTCGGCTTAGGCTGGAACGAGGCCACGTCCTGTTCTTTGTCCTCTCGTTTTTGGTAGATGACCGGGCGCGTCAGGCGCGCTGCAAGCTACCTTTGTGTGCGAGAAAAGAGAGAGAGAGAGTGGTAGAAACGGAGAATTTGAGACGCGTTTGGCTATCTTCGGCAGATTTTCGAAGGGACGGCTGTGTGCGCGTTGTTTGGAGACTACTTGAACGACGGTGCAAGCGAAGCGGGATTTGAGGAGACAGCGAGTGGAAGTCCGTTCAGTGCGGGAAGATGTCGGGCGTCCCGACTGAGGCGTCGCTTCGTGTCTTCGAACGTGTGTGTGCTCGTGAATGACGGCGGTGCCGAGGAGTATCGCCAATGCCATCGAAGCCACACGGATTTCCTCGCCTCTGCCGACCACGCAAGTTGCCGCTTCGCCCCCATCACTGGCGGGACCCAGGTTCGCTTCTCTCATCCGTGTAGTATTTTCTTTTGCTATTTCCAGTTTTTGGCGTGTGTCTAGTATTTTTCGTGTTGAAAGATAAGCAATCTGGTTTAATTAACATTGTTGGCTTTGCACCGAGAACCACTGTCTGTGCGTCGGTTAGTACTGTGTCATCGCCGAGGATATGTAGCATCTGAGCTCATGTGAGGCGACCGCAAGTACGAAAATAATAAATTGGATGCCGAGTTGGCTTTTCTGAAGAGCTTGGCTTGTTTATATTGTGTATTAATTTAAACAGGTTAAACTGGTTGGGAAGTCCACCAGCATGACCAGTTTAACCATCATGACCACCATGCCAAACTGGGCATGTTGGGGCAATAACCCAGCTTGAAGCTGGGACCAGATCAACCATCATGACCACCATGCCAAACTGGGCATGCTGGGGCAATAACCCAGATTGAAGCTGGGACCAGATCAACCAGCATGACCAGTATGACCAGATCAACCAGCATGACCACCATGCCAAGCTGGGCATGCTGTAGCAATAACCCAGCTTGAAGCTGGGACCAGCTTAAGCTGGTTTTTTTCAAAAGGCGTTACCGGCTCTGTTGGGAAAAGTATAAACCTATCAGCCAATTTTCGTCAGGGGTTGTAATTCTTGCCTCTTTATTTTAATTCACTCTTAACACCCGTTTCACCAAATATGCCCCTACATACCGGTCTTGAAGTACGTCAATTTAATATTTTAATCACATTTGAAGCCTGTTCGCACTCTGTTCCTAGCCGTATCGGTGTGCAAAATTGTACTTGAATAATCGAAGCCGCAACTGAACTTGTGCAGCCATTCGCCAGGAACTCCAGGTGCCTTAATTTTTTTTTCTTCTGGCTGTCACGTCAGCTGAAATCTCTTTTTTTGTGTTTTAACCGCCCGGGGGGAGGGGGGGGGGCTACCTGTATCCATCAGCATAGCAGTCATGTGGGGCTCTTCCCTCCCAGAAGTGAGTTTGAATAATGCTGTCATAAAGGCAAACCCTTGATCGCAAGAAACATGTTTGCGATTGAACATGAAACGATAATTGACGCCTGCATACTAGTATAATCTTAAAGGATAGCACGTCGTTAAGAACCTCAAGAAAGTTCTAAAGGCCGGACCACATAGAGAGTATTTGCGACGTATTTACGGGCGTTTCGGAGGACGAGCACTTTGTCGACGCCTCGAGGACGACGTAATTACGCGAGTATTCGGCGATCGGACCGAGACAGAGGTCGGCGCTTCAACTTATTTCGGCATGGCGTATGCGGAAACGTACGACGCGGTGCCGGCCAGTAAGCTCCCGAGTTTACAGCCCGGCGTTGCGCGAGTATCGACTTGCCTAGCTATGCAGCCGGCTGGCTGGCTTGACGCACCCGTCGAAATGAGAGCTCGCTTGGAGCGTTCGACGGTTAGTGACAACACTGTACGAAATCGCAACATCTCTTTGATAGGAGCGATGAACTATTGAGTCAAAAGAAAATACAATCTACGTTGCGGGCAATGCGGAACAATTATAAAAAGAAGGGATTTGATCAAGGACCGTGGCCGTCTTCTTGTCGGGACTTGAAGGCAACTTGGCAATAGCAAGGAATATTTATGAAATAGCTCGTTTACAGTTAGGCTTTCTTGGTTGATTAACATTTAGTTATTTCTGTCCACTTGCGGAACGCAATAATATAGCAGCCCTTCTAAATGTCGCTTCCTTTAATAAAAGGCGCGAGTCGGACTACACTGCCCCATACGCTACACATTGACGAAAAGCGCCGTGTGGTTTGGCAATCTTCCCGTCTTCTATTCTGTGAAAAAATCTCCCGACAAATGCCATAGTTATTCCCGCTGAAACGCGCGTAAATTTTTCGAGGATACGCCCCTTGGGATTGGGCTCAAAAGAACATTTTTTTTTAATTATTGTGTTATTTTTAACCTTAAAGCGGGAGGGTTTGCTCGCCTTAGACTAGGGTGGCGGTGCCATCTCCGCCAAGCGTATCCCGGCCACCCGGTTTTGTTGGCCGGTGACTTTAATATCCCAAAACATGGCTTAAGGCTACTCCTCTACCAGTGCACGACCCAACTGGTTATGAGCACTTTTCCGGAAACTGAATTCATTCTCTTAAATTTACACTGACAGGATTGTTAGGCTCACCAAGATTTCCATTTGTATATTATATCTGAGAGCCCAACTACCGAAAACACAATTCGCGGCTAAAAATTAATTAACTAACCTCCCTACAATATGTTTTAGGCACACGCACCTTGTGCTTTTCATTATGTTTTAGACACACACACCAACTACAATCGAAATCTTGAATCCTCGAAGGCACCCAGGTAATATTGAGAATAAAAAAGACTGATACCAATGTTTTGTAGCTTTTAATAAATCTGCAAATATTATGATTGAAAGAAAAAATTGCACAGGGAATTGGAAGCACTGTATGCATTATCTGCGTTTTTATAAACATGGCGTCATATCGCGGGAATTCGGAGCTGAAGGGCTGAACGACGCGGATCAAGCGATGACGGCGGACGGCGGGGATGGGACCTTTACGCTTGGAACTGTTCGTAGTACCGACGAATCTGTTTAGCTACGAGAGAGAAATCATGTGCCGATGAAAACAATTTGGATTTATTCTCTACGACACGCCCACCCACCAATCTGATTTGCACAAAGATGTCACCGAGTTCTCGTCCTTTTCCTGGCAAAAGACATCACTAGTCTTACAAACACGAATTATAAAGAGCTTTGAAAACACGTTAAACACAAAGCGCTTGAAATTTGCGTTTTTCATGTGCTGCGAACGGCCTAAAAAAATAAAAAAAAAAAAAACTCGGTTAGATGTAGCTAAGTGACTTCTGGTAATCTCTCCTACTCTACATTTCTAATTCTTCTGCAGTCCAGGTTCGGGTTCTGGTTTTGAGCAGTTGCGTTTTTTAATATATTAAAATATATGTGACACTATAGCAAAACACATACGAAGTAGACTTCTAACACCATCTTAAATTGCACGATAAAAAAAAAACATTTTGAGGGTGTCAGAGCTTCTTGAAAGCGACACGTCAACGAAATTTTTGCGTTTATTTCTTGGTCTATTTTGTTCAAGAGAGCAGTATCATACGAGACACACCAATCTTTTGTTGAAAAAAATTGAAAGCCGTTTACAGCTCCCTGTAACGCCGAATTAAAGGGCAGCTCTTGAGCAGGAGAAGGAATAGAGGGTACTGAGAGAAGGTATACCCCTCCTCCCTCCTGCTCACCTCCTCATCCTGTCTGCTACCCCTCCCTCCAAGCGGCGTCGCAGTCGCCTCACGAGGGTCACGTGACCTCACGGGGGTCATGTGGCGATGACGATAACGTTATCAAGATGACAACATCAGTGACTTCAGCAGTGACGTCACGTGTTACGTCATCGTGATGACTTCATCGCCGTCGTCACGTCACTGATGACGTCATCACCACTGGTGAAGTCAGTCACTGTCACTGAAGACGTTATCAGTTACGTCGACTTTATCAGCATGGTCCTCATCATCGTCACTGATGACGTCATCAGTGACTTAACTGATGACATCATCAGAATCAACATCGTCATCGTCAGACGACGTCATCAGTGACGTCACGCGTCCCATAATCCATCGCGCGGTTACGCCGACGGCGACGCCGCTCAAGCCGGAAACGGGCGCCTAGGAGCTGCGCTCTAAAAACGAAAAGAAATTCTAAATCGAGTTAAACAATTAGAAAAAGGCACCCGGTGGATTTCGCTAAGGCCTCGTTTCTTATGCCACTCTTTAGAGGTGGGGACGATAAATGTCTCGCCTTCAGTCACCACGAGAGAAGAGGGTACGGAGGAACTTTTCTTTCCCCGAGACTATTTTGATGTGTCCTAGGTTTTGGTTTCATAAAATTATAAAATATTAATTTTTCACTCAAAATTCGCACAACTGCAGATTTGGATTAAGTTGCGGTGGCCCGATCGCTTGCGTGCTTCGGCCGCTTTGTGGGATGGAAGGCCTAGGACATCCTCTCGGTGTCAGCCTCGCCACAGCTTTGCTCATCCAGAGAAACCCTACGTCACTATTGGGGCGGATGTGACATGCTCTCCGCTGGCTGCTCTCCGAGCTCTTGCCACACAGTAGGCCGTTTACAACGCAAAATACAGCAATCAGGCTCAAAATACAAACGCGCGACTGTCATTTCGTTATTATGGTTCATAATTTGTCCATTCGTGAAAACGACGGCTACATTTGAAAATGTGTTGAAGTATCCCTTTAATGCGGAACTTCACGGAGAGAATAGCTGACGAATAACTAATGGACATCACCCTGCGGTACGCTCATTCCACGAGCGACGCGACAGCCACTGTGCTTATGCCACACACAGAGCAAAAGCAACCGGGAGAAATTAAGCATATTCACCACTTAGGTTCCAGCCTTTAAACGCTTTGCTCATGCCAACATTTACTGGTGTCTGCATACATTGTTCTACCTCTTTTTCGTACCCGGTGTAGTGGCTAAATCAGCTAAGACTAAAAAAATACGTACCGTTGGGGTGGTGATTAAAACCCCTACATCTTGGTCTCAACCCGTTCGCACCTGCCGCATGCGCCACCTGCGTCGTCTGACGAACTGGAACATGCTCCGCTCAATGGTTTCTTGTCATCAACTTTCCAGGGACCCTTTATTGCACGGCGGGATCATGTGGGACTAAGAGTCCGTGACAACGCCGTCTGATGCGAATTGTTAGTGGCGCAGAAATGAATAGAAGCAGCAGAGGACCTGGTCGTGGTCTCTTGGTTCCGTTTTCTCCCGCCGTGTAGCATATGGCACCAGGACACACCTGGCAACCCCGTTTTCTTTATCATGAAGGTGGTATCTTGCGCTACCACATTCACTTGGGTGGATCAGTCCCGTATTGAACCGGACCTACTATTGACTTTCTAAAGATATGAATGTACCACAGCCGATGCTTCTATAGCAGCATCGGTCGTGGTGGGAGATCCGCTTTTTGCGGCGCTAAGGCAAAACCGTGAGACACTGGAGCTCAAAAAGGGCCGTGGTGGGATGTGGGGCTTATAGATATATCTATAAGCCCCATATCACACGACGGCCCTTTTTGAGCTCAACTGTGCTCACAGTTTTGCCTCAGCGCCGCAAAAAACGGATCTTTCAGAACCGACGGATAGAATGAAGTGTGTCTCTTGTTTCTTCCGCCAGTAAAGTGTCGGTGTGGCGTATGTTGTGTACTGTGAAGCGGAAACCGCGGCCTCCTTATCCGGCCTTTCTTGCTTTGCTTGCCTATAGACGGGACGCTCCGCAATTTGAGATTCGGTCAGCCCGTTCTTTGCCACCGCACTAGGAGCCCACTCCTCCACCTTTAGTTGATCCTCCAAGGTTCTTTTTTATTTAGGATAAGTTCTCAGAATCTTCCACCTTTCGTAGTGTCCAAGCGCCCTTCACTATTGGCTGAGCTACGTGCCGCGATTGACAGGCATCAACACGGACTGCTCCCGGCCCGGACGGTATACCAAATAATGCAAAAAAACAAACATGGACGGTCTGGACCTACGATGGGTTTTAGACACGCTCAATTCAATCTGGGTCAAGGGGAATGTACCTGGTTTGAGGACACTTGCAGAGGATATAGCCAACCCCAACCCTGGCAAACTCATTTCGACTTCTTGCGAATCTTGGTTTCGCAAGAAGTAACTTTACGCAACCAACTTAAACGAATATTGGCCAGACCCGCAAACCCTCAATTGGTGTTTAGAGCACTTTAAATGGCACTACCAGGTACAGTCAGCACGGAATGAAACCCGAACGCCGGAACGCGTGGCCATCAATACAGGCTGCTCCACCTGGAGGGCCCCTGAGAACTAATGAAGACTCACCTGGGTGCGAGGGTGCGGGTCCTACTAAGATGTTCTCAAACCTCACGCAGGGCGTCTGGGACTTTCCCGTTTCGCCGGTGGCGCGCTGTAAGCGCCGTCACTCGGGGAGCTTTCCTGTCGCCCCACTGTCACTACGCTGTCGCCTGGTCGACACCGGGCGGCCGCTTAACCTGGCTATAGCTCTTTGCGATAGGCCCTGCTCAGACAGGGTGATGTATTTATTCCGCTCCGGAATTGATACGCCTGGCATATCGGGGGTTACCAAAGAGAGCGTTAGCAAGCAATTCCTCGCTTTTTAAGAAGCGTCTGATAACCTCGCACGAAAACATGCGCATTGCTCATAAAAACCGAGGCCTCCGCGTCGGTCTGTTGCAGCATTTTTTTTATAAAGAGTATGGTCGTGCGAATAAACGAATTTTATTTAGCGTTTATGACGTTTCACTATTTCTCAGAAACCGTCGTGGCACGTTGTATACAAGTGACACGCTCATCAAGCACTACGGGTCTTCTGTGCACGAAATCGCCCTTGCGATACAAACAGCGATAATGAATGACAGCGCTGAAGAGATATCGCTGGGTATCCGATACACAAAGAGAGTGACAGTCCTCTTTGTATCGGATGTGACGGCGCTTCCAGCGAGCCACCGGCGAAACACGGAAGTCCGAGACGCGCCGCGCTAGGGTCGAGCTCATTATAGTAGGACCCGCACCCTGCACCCCGGCGCATTTTCATTAGTCCTCAGGGGCCCTCCAGGTAGAGCAGCCTGTATCAACGGCCACGCGTTCCGGCGTTCGGGTTGTATTCTGTGCTGACTGTACTTCACGAATGCCTCCCTTACTTTGTTAGCATGGAATTCTTAGGTCATTTCTTATCGGCGGTGCTCATCGGTGGCCTGCCCCTATCGTGTTTGCAGGCTACTCACCATGGATGTATACCGGGGATACGACATGGTAAGAAACGCGATTATATTTTGCATTCTTCAGTGGCTCCTTCTACCTGCCTGGATTAGCTCCTACATTAGATTATTTTTTCTTTCAGCATCGCTCCTTTCCTGTACGCCAAGGCGGAGCCAGCTTTGGATACTATAGACATGGTCGGGGGTGCTACAATGATTCTAGCATTGCCGCATTGATTTCCAATTTGTTGATCCTACCATGGGCACGGGACCTCCTAGCTATCCCACATGTACACTACCTGATACACGACTGATGATGTTACATTGTGGTCCACTCACTTCTCCAGAAATCGCCGAGACGCCGGCCCTGCAGGGCCCGTTTGCTCGAAGCCGGTTAACTTTCACCGCGGTAAACGGTTAACCGCATTTTCCTATAAAGCGCAATTTTAGGTCGCGTCACCGGCAGTGTCAGGACGGAGGGCAAACATGCGGTGCTCCATGCCAGCGAGCGCCCCTCGATTCTGCACTAATATATCGTAGTAGCTGCATATATCGGGCGGGTGAGTCAGCATTGAATGGTGCAGGTGGCTTACGCTTTGCCTTACATCACTTAAATCGCAAAGCATGAGCAATTACCTCGCCACATTTCTTAGACAGCTATTTCGGTTCTGGCCGTTCTTAAGCCTAAATGAACATGATAATTGTCGGGATGGCAACGGATTTAGAAAACTATAGTGGATTACCTTTACTCAATCGGCCGGGTATTGACTAGCACGCAGAAGCAGAGAGCGTCCCAATAGAACATTTGCTAAATTTCCCAAGCACCGAGGTGCATGTTACCAGTGTAGTTACACGCCCTGCACATGAAGACGTCTGCAGTAGTAACTGTTTTAAAAGCAAAAGCCTAAATCAAAATTTGCCTTGAACGCGCGTTCGTCAAAGCCTTATTCATAATTATTTACTTCAAATCTTTTATACGGGCAATCCAGCCCGCGCAGAGCGTAGATTTGCACTTTTAGCAAACTCGTCGATGCTCGGGTAATATAGTAATAGGTTTATTTTCGCTGGAGCTAAATTACACGGTTTTCAATTTATGATTGTGTTATATGCAGCTCTTACAGGCTGGCCAAATATGCCGTCGGTGTACCGCCCGCCTTTCACTGCTCGCGTCTTTCTCGTCGTTTCTAGGACTGCACATCGTCGTCCTCGTTTAAACTGGAAAGGAAATTTTAACGAGGTTTTTCTTCAATTAAGACAGACATACATTTCGAAATTGTCCAAACAAGGGTTTTATTTAGTTTTACTTTACTTTATATATGCCCCACGAGTAACAAAACGTGTTTTATAAGCTCGAAATGTGTGCCACGCTGCGCCGAAAAACCCGGTAGCCGGCGTGCTTGGGTTAACCCTTTTCGGGAACATTTGAACCAAACCCACTTCTATTCGCTGCAACCAGCAGGCGACACCAGCTAAAACCCCATAATAGAACACGGACCAATTGCTCATCCAGCACTTGTCAAACTTGGATACGTACTTGTAGATACCTAGTAGGAAAGGGCGGTTAAGGTTTTACCGCGGTTAAAATTAACCGGCTTCGAGCAAATGGGCCCAGGTGCCTCAGGATGCAACACTAACGTGTTTACATTATGAGGGTCTCATTTTATTATCCGAAGAGACTGCATGCCTGCCAATTGCTCATAGCTGGTCCCGCCGCAAGCTCCATCGGAATCGTCGCAGACTTTCTCTTGCCGTTCAAAACCTAACAGAGGTGTCTACACTCTGTTTGCTTTCTGTGACCATGACTACCTCGGGCTCCTGCGTCGCCCTCGCTCTGCTACACCAGAAAGTCAGCTTACAGCATTCTGAACTCGTTTCGTCAGATCTCTCAAAACTCAGGGGGAGGGGGAGGGCGTTCCCGCGTTGCCCGGAGGTTGGTTCACTCGATCATCCAGCCTCAACTTGTCTACCTGTCTCACTTTAAGCAACTCATCAAGGCCGAATGCGTCTTATTGTAAACTCATAATAGCATAATAGGGAAGCCATGTGAGTTAAACAAAGCCTTTCCCAGCTAACACCGAACCCTACACATTAATCTGAAACGCAGTTTAATAGATTCGACGCACTGATTCATCAACGACATTCAGCCCTAGCCAGCTTGAAGTAGTTCGTTTGGCAGCTAACTTGCCACATCACGTAAATTTATCTGTGCATTTACTCAACGTTCACATTATACCGCTACCTCATTGGAACTACTCTATACAGAACAAGACACCTAGTCGCGTGCCCGCAGGTTAATGAAGTAATCTCCCACTGGTATCACAAGTAGCACACTTCCTTGGCAGAAGCTTGGGCCAGACTGGCGCAAGCAAGATCCAACTTGGCTCAAGCCTGGCACAAGCTTAAGCCAAACTGGCCCAAGTAGGATCCGGGGAAGTGTGCTGCTAGGATAGGTGGCCTTTTTGACTCAGGTTTTATACGTACCTCGTTTGCTGTTCATAATTGTCGGTGAATCAAATGTGTTATTTCCACCTGGTCACCTCTTTAAACACAGAATCATGGTGCTGGTAGATTTAGTGGTTGACCGGGATATTGTAACCGCTCTTTTGAACATATATTGATACACTTCGCGTTTCCAAAGACCTTCACTGCAGGGAATAAATACAGGTTGTCCACGTATTACGTCCTTACGACCGCACATCTAGTGTGACTACGGACTTTCGGCGGTTTCTTGCGAATTGCCATTTGCTGAATCTTATGAATTCGCACTCTAGTATGCCCACTCATGCCGTGGCAGACGCTGCCTCTAATCCTGAAAGAGTAGTCTACCCGCATTCTCTTTTGAAGTTGCCGGCCACTGGCAGTCTGGTCATTAACAAGGGGAATATGCAGCACCCCGCAGGAGCTCTTATTCTTCCGTTCGGTTCCGGCCTCCCTGGCTGTCTTACCCACCTAGAAGAGGTTTCACTCAGAAGAGTTAGTTCGTATGCGGCAATGACAATGTCAAAATAATGAAGGTTTTGACATTGGTGAGCAGCGAAAGAGGCGTTCACTTAAAATAATCATGATGCAAATAGATGAAGCACATTGATTACCCATCAGATAGCCCGTCATAATAAGATCAGAATGCAGAAACATAACTCTAATCAAATGTAAAATAAGGCACGTAATGATTTCGTGCTGAACATGACTATCACAAAAAAACATATTTCAATATTATGGTGATCTTTAAATTGCTTTTCATGATAAAAGTTTTGCACTGTCGCGAAAATTAAACCGGGAAACGTAAATTCATGCTGCCTAATATATCGGTACATTAAGATGAACTTGATTGAGATTCTGTAAAAAACACACACAAAAGTTCTAAAATGCCTCGGGTCGTATAAACCAGACTTGTGCCCTTTACTTCAAAAATGTAATAGATTACAATTACCAATTACCGAGCCCCAAATGTAAGGGATTAACATTACGAATTACTTTGCTGAAAAGAAACGGATCACTTTACTCGTTACGCTACAAATTACTTTCAGGTTACTTTTCCAGTACACTTATCAAGAAGAACAATAGCAAACATTTTAATGTTTTTAAAAAAATGTTCTGCAACACAACTTTCCATTTCTAATACACCCGCATTATGTTAGTCCTTTTAAAAATAAAATATTGTTCTTGAGAGAATTACTATAGGTGCAAGGTTCACCTGTAAGCTGACAAGGCACCGAAAGATGCAAACTCACCCGCCCTCCCGCTAGCTTATAGCGACCGGAAATGATCCCTGGAATTCCGCGAGAAAGCTAGTGGTGCGCATCTCAGTAGCAGCATCTACCTCCACTAGGAGATGAGGAAGTAAGGAACCGATCTACGAAAGCTCTCATTGGAAATGGGGTATTAAAAGTGGTGTAAAAGTAAAAAAAAACAGTTAGACATGAAGAGGTTTCTCAGAAGGGAAATACGACGGAAGGCGATGGAAGAAGCAAAGTCTACTCGGCGTTGTCTTCTTGGTCTTTGTTTTCAGATATTATGTTCACGTCTTTTTTGTGGTTCTGGTAACCGGTGAGACGAAACATTGCTTTTTTTCATCGATGGTTTCCATTTAAATTTGTTGAACTTTCGATCTGTATATCTTTGAATTGCCTGCTGATATTGCTCCAGTTTTTTATTATGTTCATATTGAAAAAAGGACAGATTAATTAAAGTAATTCGATACCAATATTTAGTAGCAGAAATTACTGCATAAACTACTGCCGGAAAAAAGTAACGTGGAAATTACAAATTACTTAAACAGTAACGTATCACAAGTAATTCGTGACATCTGACGGATTACTTCCAAAGTCTGGTACAAAGTGCTGAGATTCAAACCATAAAAATAAACTGTTATTCGAAGTATAGTCTTCTGTGCAAATGACTATCATAGACTATGCGTACCAAACGCCTTTGTACCACTTGAATAGGCTTACATTTACATTCGGATGCATTGTTCAATACGGCAGTAGCAAAATCAAGGAGGAGGGGGGGGGCAAATCAAAGCACTAAATAAGCATAACATAGCGTTCGATGCTGAAATCCACCAAGTCAAACGGGAAATCATGCCAAGAACATTAAAACGGGCACTATAAATGGTATTAATCTGAGGAACGTGAGTTGGAAATCTAATAACACATCAAGGTTACTGATCCCATCAACTCCGAGTAGCCAGTACTGTTTTCTAACTTGCATTTAGAGTGTAGGAGGCTACAAATATAGGTTCAACAGCGTTCGACAAGTTGGCGTGTTTTTCTGCTCTGTTCGTATTTTCTGTGCTGTATCTCCAGTATAATTTCTACTCCTTGAATCAGAATTACATTTTCTTTCATAAGCATGAGGAGACAATCAGTTAAACGAGCACAATTTTATAAATGCTTACAATAACAAACTGCGGCTCTTGGCAGACTGTTTTAGACCAAACATATGAGAATAACGTTACGTTATCGGCCAATTGGAACACACTAGCAATTTTTCAACATTTCGGAATATTGTTTATAAATGCGATGGACACTAACGGCTGCCTGCGCCAGGCCAGGTCGCACCACTGCATTAACCTGCTGCCCCTTCTGCCTCGCACCACTTCCGGAGACGGTTCTCGCGCACCTTTTATGGACCTGCGCGGGCCTTCAAGAGGATCGTCGGTGCCAAATAATACCCCATTCACACGATCATAAAGGTACCTTTAGCTAAGGAACCTTTATTCTTCTCGGCGAATCAATTCACGATCCTCTGCGCGTGTACGTTTGCCCGCGACCGAAGAGCGCGGGCTGATTCACTGATTGCAAAGGTGACCTATGTTAAAGGTACTCTGTATGCTGGCCGTGTAAATGGGGTAGTAGTCGGTTCGGACCAAACCCTAAAAGGCAGCCGGTCTTCCACTTCGGGCAGATGACCGCATCACTGCTACCTTTAAATTTCTCTCCACGCAGCAGGGAATACTCTTTTTCTTTGATTAGGCTCTGCTCTGCCGCCTGCTCAGACCACCGAGAAGGT